>VBSM01003044.1:2296039-2322430 GCA_008086735.1 Cheirogaleus medius
AAAAAAAAAAAAAAGAAAAAGAAAAAAATATATATATATATATTAGCCGAGCATAGTGGTGCAGGCCTGTAGTCCTAGCTACTCAGGTGGCTGAGGTGGGAGGATCACTTGAGCCCAGAAGTTCGAGGTTGCTGTGAAGTATGATTGCACCACTGCACTTCAACCTGGGTAACTGAGTGAGACCCTATCTCTAAAAAAACAGGAATTGACAGTAGTTAGAAAGCTTTTCCCAACATGGAATTTATTTATTTATTTTGAGGCAGAGTCTCACTCTGTTGCCTAGGTGAGTGCCATGGCCTCAGCCTAGCTCACAGCAACCTCAAACTCCTGGCAGCAGTCCCCTACCTCAGCCTCCTGAGTAGCTGGGACTACAGGCATGCGCCACCATGCCCGGATAATTTTTTCTATTTTTAGTAGAGACGGGGTCTCGAACTCCTGAACTCAAGCTATACCTCCCGCCTTGGCCTCCCAGAGTGCTAGGATTACAGGTGTGAGCCACCATACCCGGTTCAACATGGAATTTAAAGAGGAATTCACCCATGTTTCCTTCTAGAACTTGTAGGTTCCTAAACCTGATTATAGGCTGGTCCGAAGGTAGTGAGTTATCTCACTCGATTGTTCACAGTCAGTTACAGATTGAATTTGTTCTACTACTTTCCCTCCTCCTCACTACTGCACTTGACTAGTCTTAAAAAAATAAAATAAACCTGATTATAGATTAGAGAGGGTATAGGGTATCAGGACTAGGGTCTAACAGGCGTCCTCAAACTACGGCCCGCGGGCCACATGCGGGTGTTTTTGCCCGTTTGTTTTTTTACTTCAAAATAAGATATGTGCAGTGTGCACAGGAATTTGTTCATAGTTTTTTTTAAACTATAGTCCGGCCCTCCAATGGTCTGAGGGACAGCGAACTGGCCCCCTGTTTAAAAAATTTGAGGACCCCTGGTCTAAGATATAAAACAAAACAGTCACATGATTAAATATTTGGTAAGTTTTTAAAAAGCTGTGGTATGTTCAATAAAGGAAAAGTTCAGGGTGCTTTGAGAGGATTTGTGGTATGTACTCCCCTAAACAAGAGGTCAGAAAGTCTTTCCTTTCGAACTGGTGTTTGAGCTGAGCTGGAAGATAAAGTAGTGGGTGTGGGAGGAGGAGTCTCGGAGGGAGGGAGTGTGGTGGTTTTAAGGAACTGAGGGGTGGTCAGTGTGGTTGAAGATCAGACAACTAGAGGGTGACGACAGCACACGGTGAAGCTAGAGCAATTGGTGAGTGCCAAATCACGCCGGGAGAGTTCCATAAGCCATGTACACGCCTTGTGAAGTGCGCTGGTATTTAAAGTATTTGAAGGGTTTTAACAGGGAGGCCTGACAGAGTTGAATGTTTGCAAGATAACTTCAGCTGCAGCTGCTGTGTGAAAAATGGGGTACAGTGAGGCAAGAATGGTCCCCCAGCTGTAGCATCTGAGAGATGGATTCCTCAGACAAGAAATGGAGAGAAGCAGCTGTGAGGTAAACAGTTAATTTAGGAGGTAAAACTGGCAGGACTCGGTAATGGATTGGTTATGGGGGTTAAAAAGGAGGTATCAAGGGTGACTAGGTTTGGAGAACCAGGTTCAAGACATACTAAGATGAGTTCAGTTGGGGTATGTTAAGTTGCAGAAATCAAGTAGGTAGTAGAGTCTGTGGGCTGACGTTCAGATTCTAACTTGAAACTCCCTGGCATATAGATGGTCATTTCAGCCGAAGGTGTGGATGAAATCTCTTAGGGAGAGGGACAGAGGAGAAGACTGCCATCACTGAAGCAGTGGTTCTCAACCAGTGGTGATTATACGCCCCAGGGGAACCCGGGCGATGTCTGGAGACATTTTGGATGTCACAACTCAGGAAGGGGGTGCTACTGGCATCTAGTGGGTAGAGACCCGTGGATGCTGCCCACCGTCTTCCAGCGTCCAGGACAGCCCCTACAAGGAATCATCAGGCCTCAAATGGCAGTACTGCCAAGGTTGTGAAACCCTGGTTCAAAGACTGGTTAGAAGAGGGCAAACCATAGCCGGGCATGGTGGTGCATGCCTGTAGTCCCAGCTACTCAGGAGGCTGAGGCAGAAGGATCACTTGAGCCCAGGAGTTTGAGGTTGCTGTGAGCTAGGCTGACGCCATGGCACTCTAGCCCCGGCAACAGAGTGAGACTCTGTCTCAAAAAAAAAAAAAAAAAGAAGAAGAAGAGGGCAAACCAGCTGAGCCGAGAGCAGCCAGGAAGCCAGGAGAGTTGTGGCAGGAGTTAGGCATGAGAGGAAGTGTCAGAGTGAATAGCAAATGGGGTGAAGACTAAAAATAGGCACTGACTTTAAGGATGTAGCAAATTCTGGTGACCATAATAACAGTTTTGGTGATGTTGGGAGGCCAGAAATTTTAGATAGGGCTGGAGAGTAGGAGAATGAGAAAATGCAGACAGTGAGTGTAGACAACTCTATAGGGGAGATAAGGCAATAGCTGGAGGAGGGAATGGGATGAGGTTAGATTATTTCTGTATTTTAAAGATGACAGATAGTTGAGCATTTGAAAATGCTAATATTCCTGTCCAGTAGAAGAGAGGCATGGGAGGGGCTGGGATGCAGAGGCAGGCAGGGTGGGAAGGACTGGCTTTCGTCTGGAAGGAAGGGCGGCTTCTGCCCTAGCAGGAGGGGAAGGGAGAAGACTGCTTGGTTCACCCACAACAGCCTGAAGAGGCTCGCTCCCTTTGTCTGCCCCTCACAACCCTGGTGAAGTTTTGATGCCACAAACTGAAGATTGTCTTGTGCCTTTGAAGTCAGGGAAGGGTTTGCTTTCAGGATGCGTTAGGCCAATAATGAAGGTTCTGGGTGTTCCATCGCCAACAAAGATAGGGATACCACACCTGCCAGGTTTCTGAAAGGAGCTGTCACCTGGAACATTTAATGAGCAAACTTTCACTTTGGAATCAACAATGCAGTTACTTTTTTCCCTCCAGTTTTCTTGCATGTTCTTTGGAGCAGTTTCTTCTGACCAGCAAGAACACTTCAACCACCCTTTCGACAGCCTGGCAAGAGCAAGTGACAGTGAAGAGGACATAAATAATGGCAGTTTCTCCACATTCTAATGCTTAACGATAGCCAAGTTGGCCCCCAGCCCAGTGACTGGCTCACTTGCACCTCAAGCACGAGCTTTCACATTTAGTGTGTAAAAGATGTTGTCATGGACTTCCTTGAAATGGAGGATGGGCTTCTGCTTTTCTAAACATCATCTTGTACAACCACCATATCTAGAAATAGCTGCTTGTCAAGTGTATGTAATTAGCTTTAAATCCATTATGCTACTTGGGAAGCAGAAGCGTTTTCTGTGCAGGAAAAAAGCCCATTAGAGTTCTTCAATTCAATGCACGTTCCCCCAAGAGCTTTTAACATTTTCTTTGCCAGTTTTATAAAGGTATTTAAGCTCTCCTCGGCAGCCATTTCAAGTGCTTCAGGATGGCTTGCAACAGTTCTGCGATTAGTAGTCAGATATCTTTTGTATTTGATTGCCAACATTTGGGTTTTAGTACTTTCAGAGATAGCAGAAAGTTATGCAGTCATTCCTCATGTAATACCATGACTTTTCTGTCCATTGTTTTTAATATTTTAAGTAACCCCTGGAAAAAAGATCAAGAATAAAAATATAGTTACCCCTCACTTTGTCATCTTTTTATATATTATATAATTTTATTTCACAGCTTTAAATTGTTCTGATTTTCAGATGTGATTTTTTTATTTTACAGTGTGATGCAGAAAAGAATTTAATGGAAGTGATGCCAAATATTTCTATATTATCTGACGTAGAACAGCAACCTCCACTGCCAAGAAAGCCTGGGTTTGGAAAGGAATGAGGTGTAAGACAAATGTCTCTGCTCTTTGGCCCTTTAAGAATTAGCTTTTTACCTGCACAAAGACTAAAAAATCTGGCACAAAAACATCATTATGTAATATCTTACTGTGTGTGCCTTTCCCTCCCCCAAACCTGTTTACAGTCAACTATAACCTGACAAAGGAGACTTCTGTAATATCTCATTGTTAAGTCTTGTGAAACCATCAAACCCTAAGGAAGTGTTCACTGGCAAGCAATTGTACTTTAGATTTTGTGAGAAATTCATAAAGGTGGGTGACTGGATTAGTATGCTTTAGAACGGAATGGAGTTCTCACTGAAACCAGAATGAATTTGGCTCTTGTAGCTTAGTAATGAGTCATAGCTACCTACAATAACCTAATAAAAACTCAAGTTCATCCCAAGATGTTCCTCAGTGAATGAAAATGGGCTTTCACCAAGCTTTTTGTGGAAATTGGCAATGCCCACATAATTTCAACTAAGTCCTTTCACATTGTAGGATGAAGATATTTATATATCTTATGCTTACACTGATGATTAACACTGAATTTCAGATATTCCTAAGACATACAGATGACTACACAGAGTTTGTTTCTTTTCTTTTTTTTTAGGCAGAGTCTTGCTCTGTTGCCCTGGCTAGAGTGCAGTAGTGTCTTCATAGTTCACTGCAACCTCAAACTCGTGGGCTCAGGTGATCCTCTTGCTTCAACCTCCTGAGTAGCTGGGACTACAGGCGTGTGTCACTGTGCTCAGCTAATTTTTTCTACTTTTGGTAGAGACGGGGTCTCCCTCTTGCTCAGGCTGGTTGGGAAGGAACTCCTGACCTCAAGCGATCCTCCCGCCCTGGCCTCCCAGAGTGCCAGGATTACAGCTGTGAGCCACCACGCCTGGCCGACAGAGTTTTTATATACAAGAGTAATGCTGTAGGTCTCCTTACTGAGGATAAAGTTTTCCATTTCATTTCCAGGTCTTGAAAGCATCATCATCAGTAACAACCTGATTACACTGTTAAATTGTATACATTTTGGATTTTAGAACCCAGTTACAAGAGTGCTATTTTTTTTTTTTTTTTAGAGACGGGGTCTCGCTCTTGGTCAGGCTGGTTTCGAACTCCTGACCTTGAGCTATCCACCCGCCTCGGCCTCCCAGAGTGCTAGGATTACAGGCGTGAGCCACCGCGCCCGGCCCAAGAGTGCTAAGTTTAAATACAACTGTGCACTGTGTAACTTTTCAGTCAACAGACCACACAGATGACAGTGGTCCCATAAGATCATAATGGACTTGCCCTATATAGGTGTACCTCTTAATCTTTTATTCGTATCATATTTTTACTGTGCCTTTTCTAGGTTTTGACACATAAATCTTTACCATTGTGCTACAACTGCCTACAGTATTCAGTACAGTAACATCCTGCACAGGTTTGTAGCCTAGGAGCAATAGGCCTAACAGTATAGCCTAGGTGTGTAGTAGGCTATCCTGTCTAGGTTTGTGTAATTCACTCTATGATGTTCACACAGTGACTCTACATTGCTTACCCACACGTTTCTCTGAACATATCTCTCCTGTTAAGTGAGGCGTGACTGTACACCAGATTTTTGGGGTAGCTTCACTCTGTACTGTTTGGTAGGTGCAAAGCCTCAGCTGGGAAAACCTCTATATTGTATGTTCAATTGTCAGTCTGTTTTGATGAATTTTTGAGGAAGCTAAGTGATGTAGTAAACCAGCTGGTGAAAAAGAGCTAAGGCAGTTACAGTAATGGATGGAAAATGACAGCTCTTAAGTACAGATTCACTGCCAGACTGACATGAGGACTTGATAGAGACCAACAAACTCAGTATCAAGGGCTGGTGTCTTATTTAGTTACTATTCAAACCAAAAGGAGCATACAGATTAGTATAAATACTATATTTATTAAATATCTTTACAGTTTATTTAAATGTATTTACAGAACTATTCCTGCATAAGTTTATATTTCAGACATCCAATTCAGGTAATTGCGTATTGGGTAAGACAAATAATGATAGTCTCAACAGAAAAAAGCAGCTCATTAGTATACACAGATTCAAATTTGCTTCATTATTTAGCCATCTTTGCCACAAACTACCTGCTAACAGTTAAAATTTTGACACTTCTTAGTTGAGAAGTTCGATTTTGCAAAGAATTTCTTTTTTACAAATAGAATCCAAATATATTCTGCTTCGTATTTTTATAAGCAGATTTTGATTGATATTGTAAAATTGGTTAAATGCAAAAAATGTGATACAGTTTCCAGAGAAACTGAATGCTGTAGCTTCTACCAAAGATAGCTGGTATAAGGTGACAAGGAACCATGAACTCATCCACAAGTACAAACGTTTACCATTCTAGCCAGTCCTGTTTACAATCTCCAACACTCAAAGCTGACTCAGCAAATCCCCACAATTCCTGCTTTGTTTCTAGATGTGGTGGGCTGGTGGTACTGAAGGTGGTTTCCATCTTCTGGCTACTGTTCTATTCAGAACAAAAGCAGCTGATAGGAGAGCATGCTCTCCCATCATGCAAAGCTTGAAATCGAGCTTCTAATCTAGACACAGCCCAACCCCCAGACATTCACACCTGGAATGGATTCTTCTGTGATTTAGTACCCATCAACCGCGTCAAGCGAGTACAGTAATTCAGGACACATAACTTGTTTTCTCTCCCCTCATTTCTTCTTTTTTAAGAGCCTATGGACTCTACTGCATCTCCATTTGGTAAGATTTTTTTTTGTGCGCAGGCAGCTTAAGTTCATAGGAAGAAATAAGGTTTTGATATGTTTAGAGTGCACATTTTAAAACAGAACAAAATAAAAATTTCAAGCATGTGATAAAAATATTGATTTTTATAATACAGTATTGCTTTATAAATATAGATGGAAAAGCTATAAACTTTACTGGTCTTTGGTGCATCCAGAGAGGGATAAATAATTTGTAATTTAGAAATCCAAATTTTCTCTTTTGCTATAAAAGTCCATTACATGAGGCAAGTGTGTGTGTGTGTATGCTCACGTGTGCATACTGCTTGATTTAAAATACAATTAACACACATTGGGTTCAGAATCAGACCCACCAAGTGGTATAGCTGAGTCACACTCCATGGAAGCTTGGGTCTGTGACCTGGGAAATTCTACTGTGGATCCAACACAGCCTCTGACCACTGAGACTAGGAGAGTTACTTGTTAAGCAGCACTCCAGCTGACACCCGGCAGTCATCAAATTAAGTGCTTAACACAAAAAGGACAGGGAAGAAGAAAATGGAGAACATATTTTACGTCACTAATCTAGAGGCCAGGTCCAAAGTCAATTCCACTGTGAAACCCAATTCTTGTCCCACTATTTTCAGTGTCACTGGAACAAACACACTGTCGATTTCTAACAATCATTTCTTAAAAAAGTAAGTTGATTAAATGAGTTATGTAAAACACCACCAATCTAGCTTACAAAGATTGTGTTTGATAGGTTAAATGGGAGCAGAGAGAAACCAATAACTTAACCAGCTCTGCTCTTACCTGGAATTAAATGTAGGCATTGGAAAATGAATGCAAAATATATCCAGATCACAAATAAGGCTACAAACCTCTGACCAAAATTAAACTCCCAAACAAAAGAGCTGAAGTTGTCAGTCCTAATATAAATGTATTCCTTCCAACAAAACCCTTCTGGATGCAACTTCCTTTACTTTTTAAATACACAGAGACTGCAAATAATTTGTGCAAAATAAATACCCCACCACTTGCCACTCATGCTTCCATGTTTTATCAGAGCATGATGACTTCTCCTTATTTAAATAGAGTCTCCCCTCCACACCCTCCCCTCCCCATCTCCTTTACCAAAGAATTCTGTTTTGTCAAGTTAGGGTAGTTAAGGCATTCTGACATGTAATTAAAGGTGATTCAAAATAGATATCTAACATTATGCCAATTTAGGAATAGTAGATAAATTACTGAACGGCTTACAAATGAATAACTCATTCTTATTATAAATGAAATGCCTGTTACAAGCATGATGCATTGAAATATAGTAATGACATGTACATGGTACATGTTAAACAATTTTAAATAAAACAAAAGCTTGACAGTTACTCAAATATACAGTACAAATTCACAAAACAAAATCTTTTAAAACAAGTTGAGGTAACCTCAAACATAAGTTTTAATGCAATAAACCAGGGAGTCAGTATCTCCTTTAGAGAAAAAGACTTTCTATATTCTCAAGTAGATTCTCATCTGGTTTAATTGCATTCTCATCTATACACCAATGTTACCTGACTTATATATAAAACATGGCTTTAATTTAAGGATCTCTAAGTATATATATTTTTCTACCACCAAGTTAATGAAGGAAAAAAACTGACCCAAAAATATATATCTTTACAGCAGTCAACTTGTACACAAACCTTAAAAATAAATTTGAGCTTGCAGATAACGGGAAAACCGAATGCGGGGTAGTTTTATAAGGAAACTATACACTGCAAAATGGCTATTTGGAAACTGTAAACATTAAGCTTGATTCAGAAACCCCTAAATTTCTGTTGGGGGCAATTGCAAATGTCAGATCATCACTAGGAGTCTTGCTCGTGGAATTCTGTGCTGCTGCCATTGCACATGGTGCTCTTCCCACATGGACTCACGGGATTTGGTGCATGCTCTATTGAAAGCAAGGCTACTAATAAAAGGTCTGAGAGTAAGACTATGGGTAGGTAGCATGACCATTAAAAGCCAACAAAATTAAGTTACAGCTGTCCATTCTGAAGCCATTAGGCCTGTGGGCCTAGTGCTACCATACAGGGGCATCCTATCAGACAGCTGGGAGGAATTTTAGCCATAACATTAAACTTCTAGGTTTTAATTTTAGTCTTGAGTAATATTTCCATTGAAAAATATTGGTATGGAGTCTCCCCCACCCCTCTGGGAGGTCAGGCCACAGCTTGTGATTTGGGCTAATCAACAAACTGCCAAAACTTTATTCACAGGAACAACACAAGCACTTTTTTTTTTTCCTTAAAAGCATGACAAATTTGCATCAATGGAACTAAAATGAATTTTTCTTCTAATCTGTAACAAAAAAGCTCCTGGGATCAAAATTTTATAGCCCAGAGCAATGTTTTAGAGCAGAATTATAAGCCCCTGAAAAATAGGAGTTTATAATGAAAACATAAAGCCACACCCAATCATCATAACAAAGACTATGTGTAGTACACGTGTAACATTTCTTTTGATGAATAATGTATGCTTCTTGTAGATGTATCATTACATACAATTTGTGTTAGACTTTTAAAATCCCTTTAGCACACTGTAATTTTGAATTCACTTTACCAACATTACTAATTTTCAATGCTTCAACTACTTTTGAAAAATAATAGCCACGGTGGCTTTGAACACCTCCATCCCCATCATGGAAAGGACAATGAGAAATGAAAGCCAATCTTCAAATCTTGATTCTCTTCAATTGCTGCCAGCAGACATGAGCTAGTCAATGACAATAGTGGTTCTCAACAAGGATCTCAAAGGGTCTCAAAAAGACAGGCAAAAGGCTTACATCACTGGCCATTGAGATCAGTGGCAAAGAAACGTGGTCCTGCCAGCAGGATCAGCACACATGGCAGGGGAAATTTAGGATGAAGAAAGGAAAGGCAGGAGTTGACACCTTGGTGAGTCAGTCTGTATACTCAGCCACTATTGAAAGAAGGACGGTAATGTCATCTGGCTTTCCACCTACAACACAGATAAATCAGTATATTTTAAAAGGAAAAGTCAGTAATAAAAAACGTAGGCCTAAATAAGTACTAGGAGACGGATGCTTGCATTTCAGGCAGTTTAGGTTTGTCAATATACCCCTAGTAGAAAAAAGAAAAATGGTTAAACAAAAAACACCAAGAAACTACATGTAACTTAACTGAAGCTTAAAAACAAACTCCCCCCTCCCCCAAATCTTCCCTGCTCCTTTAGAATAGGAGCTTTGTTAAAGTGGCCAGTACATCCTCTGTTTACATCAATCAGTAAATCTGACAAGAGAGTTACAAGCTTCTACCCACAATCCTAATTTGGACAAATATATCCAATGTTTTGAAACTAGGAATAGCCTTGTATTCTAATCTGCCAAATAGCTATGGCATGTGCCTTTTTCTATTTTAACATTTCCTGGAGGGCTAAGAAATGTTTTACATGTCATAACATCACATCAGCAAGAAACTGACCAATTCCCCTAGTTGTGATATGCTAGCACCAACATGTCATTCTGCTCTGAGGCTGAGCCACTCACTGGCTTGCTCCCAAAGTCACATATCATGCAGTAGATAGAAGGACTCTTCAGTCAAGGACAGTTTCACATTGCTTCCCTTTTCAAAACCTGCTGTGGCAATTTGGCAGGCAAATACTGTCAATGAGTCCCACAAAGCCAGAAGAAGGGAGAAGTGAAATGTCAGACATGTGAAGGGCAGAATGTTAAACTGTTAGGAATGTCCAGGCCCTCCAGGCAGAGCTTGGAGGCCTTTTGGGCTCAGGTCCAAGCAGTGTGGTGGTGGCAATAAAGGGCTTCAGGTTCTGCCTGCCTCTGAAGCCAATGAAGTCTGGTTCTGAAGGGCACCCTCTGAGGGGAAGACCTGACCATGCACTTGCTCTCACTCTCCTGACCTTGCTCAAGGCCACTGGTGCACGGCTGAGAGAGGACACCTACCCAGTCTCATCCAGAGCCCAGAACACTCCCACTCCACTGACATGATATCCTCAGTCCCTATGACCTGCCCAAAGAAAGCTTACCTCTCACATTCAATCCGTTGTCACATGCAAACTGTGCAAAAGGTGACATATAATTTGGGTCATAGGCCAGCTCGTGAGCTTGCTCAGCAATGCTTCTTGCAGTCTGTTGTATACTCTCAAAATTTGAATTCTAAGATGAAAGGATGAGGGAGTTATTTTTACCATAATGCCTCATATGATTTCTGCATGGAAGTGTATTTCTTGCAAATTATCACTTTTTAAGACAGTAATATTCATCTAACCACATTTTCTACTATTGAAGTTTTTTGGGTTTTTTTTTGAGACAGAGTATCCCTCTGTCACCTGGACTAGAGTGCAGTGGTGTGATCACAGCTCACTGCAACCTCAACTCCTGGGCTCAAGCAATCCTCCTGTCTCAGCCTTCCAGGTCGCTGAGACTATAGGCGCATGACACCACGCCCAGCTAATTTTTCTCTTTTTTGTAGAGACAGGGTCTTACTCTTGCTCAGGCTGGTCTCGAACTCCTGGCCTCAAGCAATCCTCACCTTCTTAAAGTGCTCATATTATAGGCATGAGCCACCATGCCAGGCTTGAAGTTTTATTCTAGTCAGAGAATACATTAAAACATTATGCCAGTGCTGCCTGCACAGGATATCAATCAGAAAGTCCTTTGCTAGGGTGGCCTTGGACCCTGAATTTGGATTTTCATTTTGCTTTTCCCCATTTGAAATTCTTAAGGTATCCATGCTAAAATGGATAGACTGAAAAGGTAGATTCTGACACCATTTTAAGACTGACTTCAAAAATTTCCCTGCTCGGGAATGCACCCCTGGCCAATTACAGTTTGCTCTCCAAGTAAGAGCTGACAGCTGCCCTGCCCTACTGAAAATACCTTCAGAATTTTATATCATGATGAAAGATTTCTGTCTAGCTGTGTCATCAAGCCACACCTTTATCCTTGCTGCTTCAACTTCTTCATCTATAAAATGGGGATGGGAACACGAGGTCCATTTCAGCTCTAACACTGTAAGGTATCAGTATAAGTAACGATATATTACTTACACAACATCAGGTCTCTGCTTCAACGTCACCTCCTCAAAGAGGCCTTTCCTGACCAATCTAACAGCACCCGTTACTCTCTATTCCCTTATCTGCTTTATTTTTCTTATTAACCATCAACATTACATCAGATTTATTTTTCTGTATTATCTGTCTTTCTCCACTAGAATGTAAGCTCCATGCAGGCAGGGACATGTCATTTCTGCTCACCATCGTCACCAAACAGAGCACAGTGCCTGCTACAAGCATCTAATGTTGACTGAAGGCTGCAGACAAGGCACAGTGCCACGATTTCCTACATATGGTCTTAGTCAATCCTAATGCAACCCTATAAAATAGGACCATTATTACTCCTTATTTTACAGGTGAGGAAAATATTGCTTAAACAGTTTTAAGAAACTTACCCTAAGTTATACCGTTCAGAGTTAAAGAATCATGAGAAAAGACTCATTTTTCCACAGTTAGTACATTCACAGAGCCAGGAATATATGGAAAGCCTGGTTTTTACTCCGTTCCACCCTCTGTATGGGAGAAGCCTGCACTGTTTCGTAACTGGTAACAGCTCAGGCCACATCAAGGCTCCTAGCTGCCTGCTGCCCTTGGCTGCTGCCTTGGCTGGCTCTGGTTTGACTGTTTCGTGTCTTTCCCAGCCTCAACACCTGCTGGGTGTGTTATATGAGTAAGAGGAGAAAAAGGTAACCAGGAACCAACACTATTAAACATCATTAAAATACAAATAAAAGCACAAACAAGAAATGTCTTCATCTGGACTTTTCCTACTTTTACTACCCTATGAAGGGCTTGGGTGGGAAGCCTCTTTTTCCCACAAGTTCTCCAGTGGTATTTCCGTTTACAATTGCTTGAAAGATTAGAACTATTATTATTTTCCTGAAGTTCACAAAATATTCTTTTCCAAAACTACAAAGAGATAATGCAACTGAATCAATAAAACTCAGCTGCCCAGAGAGGGCCACTGTTTCCAAGGCTAACCTTTAAGCTAATTACCTTTAACTTTTTTAGCTCCTGAAGGATCATATAATCAGGCATGTTGTCAAAGAGTCCATCTGTTGCCGTCAGGATGATGTCTCCTAACTGGACATCGAAAGATGTACTATCAGCAGCATCTGGGCTGTGGCAAGGACAGAGGAGGGGTGAAGTTAAGAAAGCCCTTTAGAGATACAGTTCAAAGTTTCCTACAGGCAATATTTTATAATACAATAAGGCTTCTTGAAGAAAAACTAATTTATAACAATGGAGCCAAATTTTTTAAAAAAGTAATTCTGAAATTCCTAACCCTGAAAAAATTAATTGAAAACTCTAATATAAATGTTTCAAAAGCTTAACTGAAACTACCAAATAAAACTAAGTCTGACAATCAGTCATACGTGGCTTAAAAGGAAGAAGGGTTCTCTTCTGAGTCAGATCTAACATGCCTCTAAAACAAATGTCTTTATTTCCTAATTCTTTAGAGCCAAATTCCATCCTCTCTTATTCATTTTTCACTCACCAGTTTCCCTGCATGCTTAAATCTGGCTCTCAGGGTGCTGAGCACCCACGGAGACAAGCACACTGGTCCTGTAAGAAGTAATTCACAGGAAGTATCTACAATGGCATGTGCGTCTCCCAGGGGACACAAAGCGCTCGTCATGCATGTGTGTTTATTTATTAGGGTGCCTGGCACATAGTAAGTCAAGAAGTATCTGTTCAATGACTAAAAGAATGAAGGAACAATGTATTTGACCTTCCAAATTGGAGGAAAACTCTTGAACATATTGTTATGGGAAGGAAACAAAGTGTTTGTTTTTATCATTTCTGTAAAAAAAAAAAAAGCAGGAAGACACACAGATGTAGATGCGTCTATATGGAGAGAATAAATCTGGAGAGAGTCAAAGAAACTGCTCCTAGCAGCTCCCTGGAGGAGAGAATGTGTGACGGGGGGGGGGGGGGCAGGGACAGGAGTTAGATTTCTCACTACATTTTTTTGTGTATAACTTTTTAAAACACAGATGGGAGATCTTTTCCTCAGATAACGCCTAATGAAAGCAGAGATAAGAACGAGGAAACGCTAGGTGGGGAGAAAAGATGATGCAGTCAAAGAGTTCATGGACCCCTCTGAAACTGGTTCTCAGCCATTTCTGAAGGCCAGTTTCACTGTTTCCAGGCTTCTAAGGGGAGGGCAAGATGAGATCCAATAATCTGCCTTAACATGTAATGAGGAAACAGGAGCCAGGAAAAAAATGCAGACACTGACCGGGAAGGGAAGGGATGGGGGCCTGGGCCAAAGTACCCTGAGGCTTGACAGAAAAACCTCAACACTTGTGTAAGTGACATGTTATACAATTTGTGAAAAGAAAGCATAAAAACAAACAAACAAAACCACCCATGCCTGCTGGGAATTTACACAAAGTGTATTAAGAAAATTTCTGGTTTATGTTCACTTAACTGAGGAAAAAAGTGGCACATCTCAAGTTCTGTGATGTGCTGTTGCAGGGAACAAACTTTTACCTGTACATGTATAATAAATACTTTGTAACAACAGATATTAAAGGAAAACCTGTAAGTTAAGGTTAAAATAAAATTCTGTAGATAGAGTGACAAATAACTAAAGAGATACATGCAGCAAGGGAAAAAAAAAGACTGTAAAACTGGTAGAAATCAGGTCGATTCCTTCCCTGGAATAAAGAGAAACAATGCAAGACACACTCATCTGCTCAGTCTTTGAAAACTAATCAGATTCTAGAAGTGTAGATTAATGACCAGGTTGGCACTGAAGCTCTATTTTATGCTGAGGTTTTTCTTTCCCCAGGAGTGTCCTTTGCTATTCCGCCTGTGAGAGTCTTGCTCCTATTGGACAGTTCGTCCTCTCCTACTACTCCCACCCATGAGCTTGGTGTTCCGCCAGCTGCAGTTTTGCCCATTTTGATTGAACATACTGTGCTGCTGGAAACTTTTGACTGCACTGAAACACGAGCCGAAATCACATGCTCGCGAGCTGTCTCTGTGCTCCAGGGGAAGCCACCTTCACCTCGCTGGCAGGCCCACAGAGTGCTGCCCTAAGCAGACTGTCCCAAAGACAGTGTGAGAGATACAGCAGGGCCACTCCAGCAGTTAGAAGCCAAAACAAGAAGAGTCAAATGAAGGAAAATTAAAGTACCATTCTCCAAAAACTGTTATCTGAGCTTGGTATCTATTGAAGCCTTGGGGTTCTGAGTTCTCCCCACCCCTATATGGCTAATAGTAATGTGTATTAAAGCCAACTAAAAGAGAATCTATAATCAAATATTCTTCCAATTATGGTAATCTGCCTAAATCTGAAAGTAAAAGGTGCTTCCCCCTCTCTAGGAGTCAGCAGCAGGCTTTTTAGGTGGGCAATACTGAATGCCTAATTATATAATATGCTCATTCCAGTTTAAAAGATGGCAATAATAAACATTTTATCTTAAGTCTGGACTTAAGAACTGGTTTAATAGGAGCTATTAAGTAGAGACAACAAGCACTTCCTAGAATGCTTCTATTTTTACAAAAGGTTCACTACCCATTTAACAACATTTATGAATTGCCAATATTTCTGCCGTGTTCTATAAGATTGTTAAAGGCAGTGAAATCTGAGATGGTCTTAGCCTTACTCTGGACACTCATCTAAGAAAAGAAACTATAAAAGTTAATTCAAAAGAGAAAAAAGTACCAATTATCTTGGAAGGTTCTTGTTTTTTTTTTCTTTTTTTGGAGACAGGGTCTCATTCTGTTGCCCGGGTTAGAGTGCAGTGGTGTCATTATAGCTTATTGCAACCTTGAACTCCTGGGCTCAAGTGATCCTCCTGCCTCGGTCTCCCAAAATGCTGGGATTATAGGCATGAGCCACTGCACTTGGCCAAGTTCTTGACAATTTAAAAATGAACTGAGAGAAGATGTCAGAAAGAAAAAAAAACACCTGAAAAACATCACACAGAACATATCCAAGACCATTTTTTATTTCATTTCCTATAAGTTCTATTTGATGCATGTAGTAAAAGGTCCAAAGAATCAGGAAGTTACTCTAATAAATAAAGCAGATGTCTGTCTGTGCTCTTCCCTAACAATGTATGCAAAATCTTGCACAGGCAATGGCATGCATGAACAGTGACTCACTTCTCCAGCACAATTTAACAAATATACTGTATACACCATGTGGTACTGGTATGAAAAATTGATATTCTGTAAACCAGAAACAGTATTTCAGTCTTATCAAATTATTGGGTGTTTATCAGAATTCAATTTGGCTTTATTATCTAGTTCAAGCAAAACAGCTTTTAAAGTCAAACTAAAAAGTCCTCCTGATGACAACATTTTTTGGGGGGACAGAGTCTCACTCTGTTGCCCAGGCTAGAGTGCCGTGGTGTCAGCCTAGCTCACAGCAACCTCCAACTCCTGGGCTCAAGCGATCCTCCTGCCTTAGCCTCCCGAGTAGCTGGGACTGCAGGCACATGCCACCATGCCCGGCTAATTTTTTCTATATATTTTTAGTTGGCCAATTAATTTCTATCTTTTTTTTAGTAGAGACGGGGGTCTCGCTATTGCTCAGGCTGGTCTCAAACTCCTGACCTTGAGCGGTCCACTCACCTCGGCCTCCCAGAGTGCTAGGATTATAGGCGTGAGCCACTGTGTCCGGCCAACAACATTCTTAATGTGTCTTCTTTTCTCACATTAAAATGGAAAATGCCTATCTCTACTGCATTCAAGGGGGACAGGAAGGGACCTGTGGATGAGCTCCTGCTCACACTTCCTGGCTGAGAGGGGAGATTACCTGTCACTCAAGACAACTCCCTCGGCCTCTGGGGGAGCAATCGAGAGCTGGAATGGAGTGTTGAAGTAATGCTGCTGCTCATCTGATCGGTGCACAACTTCACCACCCCTGACAACCAGAAAGCCTGAATCGCCCAGGTTCGCTGTGTGCAAGCGGTGGCTCGTTCTGTCCAGCACCACGATGCAGGCAGTGCTGCTACCTAGAAACAAAAATGATCTCCATTTATTTTCTTTTCCTAGCCTGCCTCTGCATACACATTTTAATCATATAACCCCAAAGAGCAACATGCCATAATTTCAATCTCCTTTCCCTAAACAGAACCTTTCTGACTCTCCACACCCCCAATAAATGTCAATAATAACCTGATCAGGGTCAACATGGTGGGGAAAGAAAAAGGAGCTTACATTATACATGGTAAGTGAACCACTAATGATCTGAATTCTTCCATTTGCAGAGATCAAAATCAATAAAAATAACTGGTATGTAATCATCCTATTTCATTTCAATAGTGCTATAATCTATGCCAAATGCTCAAAAGCATGTTGTTGAGATATTAAGTTTTAATACTTAAATGCCATGATGAGAATGTTACGCTTTCCCAACATTTCTTATTAGTCATTGGCAGGAAGCCTTCTCCACGAAATTCACTAACGTTTACAACAGAGCACATAAATGCAATTTTAATTTCCATTTGTTGAGGCTACGAAGAACTTTTACTGTAGACTCATGACTCAATATGAAGTAACAAGACCAATTTTTGCAGGTAGGTTGTGGAATCAACCTGTTCACTGTTCAGAGACTGCTAAGGTCCAGAGGGAAGAACCCACATTCCATGCAGCAAAGAGCTCTGCATGCCTCTGCTGCACACGGCTCGCACCATCTTCCCCAGACTGAAAGGCTGACTGTACAACCAGCAGACATCACTTTCATGTAATAAAATTTAAAACTATACCTACCTCTACCAGAAAAATGGTATAATAGAGAAATAGCAGCTCACCAACAAATAAATGTAAATGGTCGGTAAATATATGAAAAAATGATCATCTCACTAGTAACTCTTTTTGCCTATTAGTTTAATAAGAGTCAAAAGAAGATAATGCATGGTGTTGGCAAAAGTGTAGGGAATATATCCACTCTCATTCTGTGGTAATGAAGAGTAAAATTAACCTTTCTGAAGGGCAATATGGCCCTGAAAAATGTATCTGTCCTTTGATCTAGCAATTCCACCTCCGAGAAGTAATCCTAAGAAAATAATCAGAGTGGCAAACAAAACTTAAGTACAAAAACATTGTTTAAGATCAGGAAGAACTATAAACAATCTAAACATCTAAAATTAAGGGAGCTGTTAAATAAATTACACTACATTCATATAGTGCAAAGCTATATACTATTATGTAATACTTAGAAGTAAAGACTCCGGAATCAGCCTGCCCCTGAATCCTAGCTCTGCTACTTGCCTGCTATGTGACTTGGGACAAATTACTTCACCTCTCTGTGCCTCGGTTTCCTCACCTATAAAAATAGGGATAGCAGTAACTACCTCATACAGTTGTTTCTAAGGATTAAAATTAGTTAAGGCATATCAAACACTTACAACAGATAGTGTTAGCTATTTGACAGCCATTAAAATTATGTTAAAGAAATATATTTGAAAACGAAAGATGGTAATTTAAGTGAAATAAATAGATTACAAACTAGTATTAAACTTTTCTTAACAACAACAAAAAGGATGTCAAAACTTAAAGAATTATACATCAAAAAGAGTAAAGTCTACTAGGCAAAGTCTAAACTGTTGATAGTTAAGAGCAAAAGAAAACAGGCTGTGGAACTAGCTGTGTTAAATCCCACAATGGCATCATTTTCTAGCTGTGTGACCATGGGCAAGTCACTTATTCTCTAGGCCTGTTTCTTCCTAAGAAAATGGGGAATAAAATTAAGTACCTATGTACCTACTCCATGCAGTTGCTGAGAGCACACAGTAGACTCAATTCAAGTTATCATTATCCTATGCATGTACATAGAAAAAAATCTGGGAGCATAACTAAAATATTAATAGTTTTCTTAGTGGGATTATGTGTAATATTTGTTGAAAGGTGGCCTTACTAATAATCTATCTAACAGAAGAAAATAAACTAACAAAAAGTAAGGGAAATAAACTCATAACACATAATTGCCCCTTTAAAGAAAAAACTCACAACTACCCACCCTTGTTTTGCTTTAAACACCTGTGGCCTACCTCGTTATCTCTAAGAGTTTGTCTCTCAGCCTTGAAGAGCCCTAAGCAGACAGTAGAGATGTGAGCTCCCCACTCCAACTCTCTGCCTCAGTTCCTGACAAAAACACATTTCAAGGACTCAGATAAGCTGTCCTCACAGAAAAAAGAGAGGAAAAAAATAAAGAACACCTGCAACAGCTTCACAGCCACTTCTGTTATCAGTCTGCTGAAATAGATAGGGAAATAAGCCATTTTTACCCTTTAAATACTCCAAATAGCTTTTCCTCAGCTGCAGGAAAAGCTTCCTTCCTTCCTCCATGTGCCATGGCCATTCCCTCCTTTACTCTTTCTCGGAAAAATAAATAAACTTTTTACTACTTTTTATCTTAATCTTTGTGTGAAAAGCCTTTCTCTGTGCGAATACAAATTCCCAACCCTTTCATTTGTTACTAATTTTGACTCAATAAAAAATGTATAACTTAATTTAAAAATACTTAAAGATATACATCTTTCTCATCCTAATTATTTAGAAATTCCATTTCCATTAGTACATGCATTGGTACTAACCTGACACTAATGCTAAGCCATCTAGTCCCTATCTATTAAATGTCAAAGGAAAAACACAGATATTGTAACTCACTGGTAGTGCTGCTGATAACCTGCTCCATAGCTTACAGTAAAGATCTACTACCTTTCCTTCCTAACTCAGAGCATAAAAACTCCAACTATTTATCATTAACAGAATTACCACCCAAAAGATCTTCTGAAAGCTGATGGGATTAAGTTCTAACTAAGAATGAAAACTTATAGAAGAGTAGCAAAGCCTTGAAAATTCTGCTGCAAGTAGGACAGATGTTGACTCATAATTAGTCACTGACAAATCCCAGGCTATCATTTTGCTACTCCTGTGGCAGTAACTCGCTGAGTTAGAATCAAAATGGTCCTGGTGAGTGACTAAGCTTTGGTATCCAAAGCAGTACCAAAGAATGCAAGCCCAGCCTTATGGAATTATCTGGGTTTGAAGCTTATACTCCCCTCCTTTGCTTCCTCAGATTGCTGACATGTGCACGCGGCTCAAGCCCAAAAAGCTTAACATTGGGAGAAGAGCTCATCATCCTCGTGTGAAGAGGAACAAGCAGGCAAAGAAGAGCAAGAAAAGAGGCACTGAGAACAGCAGTGCTGGGTGTTCAGGCGGCTGACCCACACAGACAGGCACCCAGGCAAATCTCTCACACTAAAACGGAAATATTTTTATCCCTCAGCCCCTTATTTTGTAAACTACTACTAAGGCTTTTGTGTAGCAGAGAAAGGGATAACCTTATTGGGACTGGGATTCCTTTGGAGGCTTTTTAGCAACTGCTGGATTTAAAAAAAAAAAAGATTACCTAATCTTATAAGGTTATTATTATTTACAATTATATCTAACTAAAGTTCAGTAAAACTCAGCAGCCTGTCTTTGCCAAAATATGCTTTTGTTAGTTACAAACAACCTAGAGATGTGTAGATTTTGTGAAAGAGACATGTATGTTTGTCAAACATAGTAACAAAGGATTATTTCAATGTGTCTTTCAGGAGAAAAAAGTAATAACAATATTCAATGTAAGAAAACCTCTAATATGTCCTGAAATTAATTTTATTAATATCTCCTAGTTACATGACAGTGAATACGAAGGGAAGCAGGGATAGGGAAAAAACAGCAAAAAACACAAAGCTTTTAAAGTACAAAATCAGGACAGTTATGTGTTTTCTAACTGGTTGTTCCAAATCAAAGTAAATGATGGGGAGTCAGGGAGAGAGATGGCAGCAGAGGAGGCACCCCTGGGAACACGCAGGAGGCAGCCCCCTAGAATCTGTCTAAGAGCTCTCTCTTCATTTAACATATGATGCAAGGAGGTCACAGGTTAAGTAGTTGCCCAAAGTCAAACAGCAAGAGGACAAGAGGTGCTAGGAATAGAATGCAGAATGCTTCAACGTGTCAGGCAATGTCCAGATTACATGTCCAAAACAGGGGATTAAGACAGAGCAGTATATACTGAAACTGCAAGAGAAGATTTCTTTTCAGTTAGAAGGAAAACAAGCTGGCTAATCACAGCACAAAGAAGACAGCAGCAATAAAAAAAAAAAAAAAAAAAAAACCTTTCTCACAAAGGATTTAAATTGAAGGCAAATTCTACAACAGTGGCAATTTCCATTAACACTGAACAGAGGCTGATTTTAAATGTGGATGGTGACTGGAAAAAAGGCCTTCTAGTAACCAGAAAGACACTGGCAATTAGCAGAAACTTAATAATACCCTTTCTGAGAGCCTGCTTAGAAGGCTGGGTATGTTCCCAGGAAACCATTTAACAAATAGATGTAGAAGCTTGGCCAAAGGATGCTCCATTAGTATTCCAGATAAACAAACCACAGGTATTTGGTTGTAAGTTTTCTAATACAAGATTAACAGAGATCTAATTTGTGCCAGGCTAGTTCATGAACTAATCAGCTGTTAGCAGTCTGAGGTAACTGTCTGCAACTTGAACTCATCATAGGTAATCAACTGAATTCTGCAGATCAGAGCCTACCCCCTTCTTCCGTTACAATCTCTTGCTCTTCTTTCTTCTTTTACCATATTTCAGAATCTTAAACAATACAGTTTTAACTTTTAATGTTTCTGAACCTGAAATATATGGAATCAGACTGTTAGGGAATCTTTTCCATTCACAACACGTTCCTAAATATTGCCTGTAGCCTGAAGTCATTCCTTTTCAAAATGCGTTTTTCTCCTACTTATAGACTTTTAGGTTGTTCCCACTTTTCTGCTATTATTGACAACGTGGCTAGAACCTATCTCTTGGTTTATAGATGTGCAAGATTTTCCCTGCTCTAGGGTAAATACCTATAAGTGGAACTGTTGGGGCATACTATATGTTCATGTTTAACTTTATTTGGTAATATCAAGTTGTTTTCCAAAGTGGTTGTACTACCTATTTACATTCCCTCCAAGCAGTACTGAGTATTCTGGTTATGGGACAGCTTCTCTACCGAACTCTGCTTAGTAGGAAGAGCCTCAGAAAAAAGCTGAGCTGATAAATCATTTTTTTGGTTTTGTTTTAGCTATCTAGTGGGCTTTTTTTTTTTTTTTGAGACAGGGTCTCACTGTGTTGCCCAGGCTAGAGTACAGTGGCATTATCATAGCTCACTGCAACCTCAAACTCCTGGGGGGTTCAAGGGATCTTCCTGCCTCAGCCTCCTGAGTAGCTGGGACTACAGGTGTGAGCCTCTACACTTGGCCTTAGTGGGCTTCTTTAAAGATGAAAACACATAGGATATCTACTTACCAAGCAAAGGTACTTTATTTTGCAGCAACTCACAGTAGCTTGTGGTGAGAATTCCAATGGGATTACTTGGTACGAACCGTCCTTCTTTTACTAAACGTTCACACGTTCGCATTAAAGTCCCTGAGAACTGAGACGGATCAACTCCATAGTCTCTCCATCCTCCTACACCATCTGCAACCCCTAAAAAATAAAAATAAAAAATAAAAAAACTGTTTAAAGAACAGTCTTACCAACTTCTCATGAATTCTTGCCCCTATCTCCTCCTAACAATTAATGTCACTAGATGCTAGTACATATATTTACCCCCAAATTCAAAATAAAAAGTGCTCAGGCTTAATGTATTACACACTAATATTTCTAAGCCACATTGTCTACTTAGAATTTGGTCTTTCATATATTGATGAATAAACTTTTGAGCTACCACAGGGTGGCATTGCCTAACAGCCAAGACCAAGAGTTCAATTTCAGCTGGATTATCATTTTTGTATAGATGTGAGTTATTAATACTTTGTTGTATTTATAAGAATGAAAATTGATTTTTAAAAAGTGCTGATGTTAGTGATAACACAACTGAGTCAGAGCTGGCAATCATTAAGAACACGAAAAGCAGCAACCTTTTAACTTCAAATACTGGTCAATAACTATGAAATAAAGAACAAAATTGAGAACATATCCTATCTTCTTTCCTCCTCCCTAAGAGATAACCACTACCCTGTACAGGACGGTGCTGTCCAATACGATAGCCATTACCACGTATGACTACTGAGCAATGTGCTGTAAGTATAAATAAGATACACACTGGATTTTGAAACCTTAGTATGAGCAAAATAAGTAAATTTTTTCATTAATTTATATATTGATTACATACTGAAATAATAGTATGGTATAATGAACTAAAAAGGGACTATATCGTTAAAATTAATTTCACCTTTCTTTTTACTTAATGTAAATACCAAGAAATTTTAAATTACATATGTGGCTCACATTATATTTCTGTGGGATAGCACTAGTACAGAGATTTTCACAGGTCCAGAGTTGTTGAGATCACAGTCTGCTTAAGGCTTTTTTAAAGTTCCTTTATCAAGAAAAAACTAGTGTTTAAAAAGGTCAATAAAACATCAAAACCAACATCATAAAAAAAAAAATCATATAATCTTTCATTCAAACCCCTTGCAAAACACCAAGCTATTCTTTTCAACATTAAAATCAATTTCTGTCTACTAAATTCAAAGAAACTGAGAGAAAAGGTCAAATATACATTATTCAGGCTTTAAATGGCCTTTCCAGAAGGATCTGTAAAAAATTAACAATAGTTGCTTTGGAAATAAGAAACTGAAAACGATCAATGAACAAAAAGGGAAATTTTGCCTTTTATTATACTTCATACCATTCTCTATTGTTTAAATTTTATTTTTGTCATGAGCATATGATGTTAAAAAACAGGAATTTTATAATCTTTAAGACTTTCTGAGCATGAAACATCTTCCCCATATACTACTACACATCTACGTTTTAGACATTCAACTTTCATACTCATCTTGTACTTTTGGTACAAAAGTAGGAGAGTGGCTGTGTATATACCCTTGAAAAACAAGCCTAACATGAAATAGACACATGAAATTCTGTTTTTCTGAGGATGGCCGTTATCAAACAGAAAGGGAACATATTCTGAAAAAGAAAGAAGATTGGAAGACAGAAAAGAGGATGACAACTTTATCACCACTGGGACAGCAACTTTCCCTACCTTATGCGACCAACCAATAAGCAAAATTTCACTTCAGGAGGCCGGGGACGGTGGCTCACACCTGTAATCCTAGCACCCTGGGAGGCTGAGGTGTGTGGATCGCTCAAGGTCAGGAGTTCGAGACCAGCCTGAGCAAGAGCGAGACCCCGTCTCTACTAAAAATAGAAAGGAATTAGCTGGACAACTAAAATTATATAGAAAAAATTAGCCAGGCATGGTGGCTCATGCCTATAGTCCCGGCTACTTGGGAGGCTGAGGCAGGAGGATCCCTTGAACCCAGGAGTTTGAGGTTGCTGTGAGCTAGGCTGACACAATGGCACTCTAGCCCAGGCGACAGAGTGAGACTCTGTCCCCCCCCCAAAAAAAAATTTCACTTCAGGGCAATTTCAGATAAGCTGTTTAAATGATACAAAATTTGGGATTTGTTTCAAAGTAACTGGGGGATTGAAGGAGGTGTGATGGAGGTGTAGGTGAAACAAGACCAGGCATGAGTGGATCAGTGCTGAGGTTGAATGAGAGGTACACTCATCTCTCTACTTTTATATATATTTGAAATTTTCTATAATACAAAGTTTAAATGATGATGATGATGATAATCAAGTTTAAAAAGATAAAGACCCTTCTGCCTGCTGTGTGGAGAGCAGAGAGTGGAAGCAGGAGGCCAAGTAAGTGATCTGTTTCAGTTGTGAAATGCTGGCAGTGAGGTTATAGGGCGCACACATTCGGGATCTGTGAAACAGAAGGATTTACATGTGGATTTGGGAGTCAGGGTGAGGAAAAGATAAGTATCAGGGATGACTAGAGATCTACCTTACCAGGAGTAAGTATCACATTTTACTCTATGTTTTTAAAGCAGCTGTGAAGCGATCTGGGAAAACTATTCCAAGAATTTAAGATAGTTTAATCGGCACTTCTTTTGAGGAATTCTTATTTCACTGGGGGTAAGATTTCACTACAATGTAAAATGTAACAGTTTATGTTAAAACACAGAATACAATTATAGTCCTTGCCACAGCATCTGATGAATCATTCATTCTTTTCAAATTACTGCCTGCTCCAGAAAAGAATTTCTTCTTAACCAGTCTCTGGTCCAACAGCCACAATTAACTTTAAACACAAATTGGTTTCATCTAAAATGCCCTTCACAAGAAAACCATTAAAATCTGAGATAACGTTTAGAGTCGATCCTGGCATTCACTAAATAATCTGTCAGCAGGTTGAGTCTGACCTGACACAGACCTTCAACATTAATCAGATTTCTCCCAGAATAGAGCACAACCTTTCAGGCACCTGTTAGCTTTTTACATGAGCAAATGATGTCAGGCAAAATTCGACCGGCCAAATCTCTTTAAGGGAAAAGGAAATTAAAAAAGCATATAAACTTCTCAATAAAAGCATGGAGAAAAAGCCTTAGTGCAGCATACATCTGTAATTTACTTACAAACAACAAGCTATAAAAGGGTGAAAAGTCACATTTGGGATCAGAATAAGGCTAAGTACCAGAATAGCCTACCACACGTATATTTGAAACCTAGTTTTGTTCATATTAGGTTATTATTTTTTCTTTTTTATTTCAGCATAATATGGGGGTACAAATGTTAAGGTTACATACATTGCTCTTGCCTTCCCTCCCCCCCATATTAGGTTATTAATATGTCCTCTCTTGCATAAGCAAAAGCTTCAGACAACAAAGAGCAAGAATACCTTTTAAACAGTGGAACTGATTCAGATGCAAAGGGAAAGTTTCACTCAGAATACATTTCAAAGGTAAAGAAAACAACTTTTAGAGGAGAGATTGCTTAAGACCCCAAAGGTGTCAGCCATGCACCTATCAAACAGCAAAGGATAAGAATATGTGGCCAAGCGTGGCCTGTAATCCTAGCACTCTGGGAGGCTGAGGCGGGAAGATCGCTCAAGGTCAGGAGTTCGAGAATATCCCCAAAAGCAAACAGAGGCCACACTGTAGTATCACATAAGTACACTGTGCTGAGAGTGAGAGGGCCAGGGGAGACACAGTCTGCCTCTATGAAGCTCCCCTGCTAGTGGGGAGCTAGACTTCTCACACAGGAACCAGACAAATGGCTCCCATAAATGCTGCTATGGGAGGGTCAGGAGTGAGTGGTTAGTGCTTACAGGACACCACAAAGATGAAGTGGCATCCAGATAGGCCCTGGTGGGTCAGTCAGATGTCCACAGGCAAGGAAGGGAAATGAGAGGGAAAGAATGGCAGACAACCGATGTGGCTGGGGCTTGGGTGAGCAGGGAGAAGTTGAAAATGCAAGGTACGGTCACTTCCGGCCTCCCTCTAGCTGCCATCTTGCGTCCCCGCGTGTGTGCGCCTAAACTCAGCTAGTCTTCCCGAGACCCTCTGAGCGCCAACCCTAGTCCCCCGCACGGCCCCTTTTATGCTCTGACAAGATGAAAGAAACTATCATGAATCAAGAGAAACTCGCCAAACTGCAGGCACAAGTGTGCATTGGTGGGAAAGGAACTGCTCGCAGAAAGAAGAAGGTGGTTCATAGAACAGCTACAGCAGATGATAAAAAACTTCAGTTCTCCTTAAAGAAATTAGGAGTAAACAATATCTCTGGTATTGAAGAGGTGAATATATTTACAAACCAAGGAACAGTGATCCACTTTAACAACCCTAAAGTTCAGGCATCT
>VBSM01003044.1:2337848-2356364 GCA_008086735.1 Cheirogaleus medius
AACCTCCAACTCCTGGGCTCAAGGAATCCTCCTGCCTCAGCCTCCCGAGTAGCTAGGACTACAGGCCATTCACTTCTTAAATAAAATTGAGATGTTAATTTTGTTCGCATAATCTTTATACTCTTTATATCTTAAAACAATTAGTTTTAAGGCTGACATTACCCATAAAAACACTCCAAAATTATTTTTTTCTTTCTTTCTTTTTTTAAATAAGATGGTTTGAAACACTCCAAAATTCTGACCACAATCAAAATCAGATTCAAAGGCTGGAATATGAAATAGTTTTAATTTCATTTTTAGGTTTCAAGTTTAACCAAGCTTAAATAAACATCCAACAGTTTTATAAGAATTGCTTTACAACTCAATATTCATAGGTCAGAATTTACATGGCATAGACCATGCTGCCATTTTTTAAATAAGTGGTTTCTGTAAACTGTGGTTTAGCATGCAGAGGAGTTTTTGTTGCATTTCAGTTGTGAGTCAGCATAAACAAAGAAGTTATAAACACATATACATGCCTAAGGGGAAAAAGCATTAGAAGAATAAAAGTACCAGGAGATGGACTGGTTCTGAATTCACATATATCGTCAAGAAGACTTGACCAGTGCTGTAAAAGAAAGAGGACTGGGATGAGGAATCCAGGTGCTAGTCCCAGCTCTGCCAATAACTAGTGCAGTAACCTTGGGAAGTCATTTGACGCTTTGTAGGCCTCTGTTTTCTCATAAGTAAAATGAAAGAACTAGATGCCAGTGTTTCTAAGTCTTACAATTCTCAACAGTCTTTGATTCTATTGTTAAGTAGCTTAGAGCTATGGGAAGCCCAGTGATTATAGTAGGCAGCTCTCATATTTTTGTGTACCTAGGAAGCCACACCATATAAAGAGTAATAAGAGAATTTGAGATTAGCCACAGGAAAGAAGGAACAAGAAAAGTGTACATAGCTCCTGCTGGGACTGGTTTACTCCTGTTGGACCTAATAAAGAGAAAGCACCTTTGCCAATTTTCTAGAGGATGATAGGAGTGGTTCCTATGCCTCACCACACCCACCATAGTTGGTTTTTCCTAAAACAAACCCACTGGGGACTCTACAAAAATGTTGTGAAGCACAAAGTACTATTAGTCACTGCATGACTAATAGGACAGATCAATTCTAAACTAAAGAAACAAAACAGCTTTCTCTTTCTCATATAAAAAGAAATAAACAGCCTTAATTCCAGTCAAGGAGTCCTAGATGACCACAGTAAATAATCTGAGGTACACAGATACTTGGCAATAAATATAGTATCAAGCCAAAGAAAATGAATTATCTATAGAACTAGAGGTTCAAAAGCATTGAAGTTGAACATACTTTATTTACTACTCAACGTAGCCTTTTAATGTAATTTAGTTTGTAACTCCAACTTGTAGAGTAGAAAGCAGTATTAAAGACTTGATGAGACTCATCACTTCTTTCACAGCAAGAGCTAATCAGATCAGCCTGATTGGCTCGGTATCAATAAAACAGAAGTCACCATCTTATGAACGGTTTCATGGGAGCCAAGGATCAACTGAGGCCAACTCATGAAGTTATTTCAGGTGGCTCCCGACCAAGATGGCTTTCTGGAAGAGCTCTTCCACAACAGGACAGTCCTGGAGAACCTGTCCTTCACAGTCTCCATCCCCCACCATCTGCACATATGCCTGTGTGTTCATGCTTGATCTTTGTCAAATATGGCTGACAACCATCCCTTGGCCATATAGGTAACCACCTGTCTGGTTGTGCCTGATGGCATTCCTTTAAAGAATTATAGGCTGGGCGCGGTGCCTCACACATGTAATCCTAGCACCCTGGGAGGCTAAGGTGGGAGGACTGCTTGAGCTCAGGAGTTCGAGACCAGCCTGAGCAACAGCAGGACCCTATCTCTACAAAAAATAGAAAAAAAATTAGCCGGGCATTGTGGCCCGCACCTATAGTCCTAGCTACTCAGGAGGTTGAGGCAAGAGAATTGCTTGAGCCCAGGAGTTTGAGGTTGCAGTGAGCTATGCTGATGCCACTATACTCTATCCAAGGCTACAGAGTGAATTCTATCTCAAAAAAAAAAAAAAAAGTAGTGTACAGAGCTGGAGTTCTCAATGTAATACCCATGCATGGGCTTCTAGGTGGTACATGGATGGACTTCATATAGTCAGTGAAATCCCAAAACCCTGTGCAAAATTTTGTCTATGAGCACATTTTTTCTGAGGAGAGAGCCCTTGGGCAGTCAAAGATCCTCAGAGGCTGTGAACCAAGGAAAGCTAAGAACCACTGGTTTAGTCCTAGGTACAAAACAGAAGAAATCTACAAAAAAGGGCCTATGTGAATGAGATAGAAAGTAATGCCTGTTATCTGAGGTGCAAAATTAACAAAAGGTGTCATCTATTCAAAACAAAAGGAAACTACAATCTGATGAGCAGAAGCTGTAGTCTTTAGGGTCAGGTAGTCCACTCCCTTCATCCTCTAGTCTGGACAAGGAAAATGAAGAGAGGATCCTAAGTGGCAAAGCTGAGCATCAAAGTAGGCCAGGTTTCTGCCAGGATGCCAGACCATGAAAATATGTTTATACTTTTTTAGAATGAGTTTGATCAAAATTCTCCGTATCCATGTAAATATCCCACTCCACTAAGAAAGTAGCTCTCTAAAATCTTAAAATCAAACCTTAGTATAGGGATTTGATACATTTAAACAACCTCAAATCATCAATCAAATCACAGATCTTTGACAAAAGCCAGCATATAGCAGATTTATAAGGTGAACCTTAGAGGCTCATTATCCCCTATCCTGTTGAATTATGAATGCAATTTAAAAAAAGGAGCACAGGTCACAAGCTGACTGAGTGAGGCACTTCTAAATGCATTGGGTAAAGATAGCTACTGACAGCCCTTTAAAAAAGAGTCGGTCATGCTAACTTCAGAGAGGATCTGTACAATTTCAATCTGCAAGCTCCCAGATCTTCTAAGTCTCTCTCTCTCTCAAAGGTTAATATTAATATTGCCTAAACAGTAAATGATTTTTTTTCAACCCAGGTAACGCAGTCATTCATAAACTGAGATCAACCTTTCCAGTCCCATGTTCACAAACACTACATGTGGTAGAACCAAATGATACAAAGCAATTATTTTGAGATCAAATTAAAAAAATAATTATAGGCCGGTCATGGTGGCTCACGCCTGTAATCCTAGCACTTCAAGAGGCTGAGGCTGGAGTACTGCTTGAGGCCAGGAGTTCGGGACCAGCCTGAGCAACAGAGAGACCCCATCTCTACAAAAAATAGAAAAATTAGCTGGGTATCGCAACTACTTGGGAGACTGAGGCAGGAGGATTGCTTGAGCCCAGGAGTTGGAGGTTGCAGGGAGCTATGATGATGCCACTGCACTCTAGCCTGGGCAACAGAACAAGACCCTCTTTTAAAAAATAATAATAGTAATAATTTCTGTCATAAAAAAAATTACAGAACCATCTGTTCTAATGCCAAACTTCCCCTGGACACATGAAATTTAAAGTAACTAAAAACTCAGTCTTACTTGAGAAGCGAAATCAAAGTGACATTTGAACCCAAACTCAATGACAACATGTCCTTCAATTTCAAAGGAAGAGCTTTATTTATGCAAAAAATTTTAATAGCATAGTATTCTATGGTATACACAGAGTCTCTCCAAAGGCGTACGTTATGGTAAAGCTTCTGATTGCATGTGAATTATACTCAGCCTTTTCTGCAAGCTCTGTCCTTAGTCTCCCACCCTCAAAGGTGTAACTGGAATAGGCCTTAGGAAGCACCTGTGGCCTGAAAAGGCTTTGACCAATTCTCAAAGCTTTCTTGGCTGCAGCCTACAAGCAGGTTCGGCCATTCTAGTTTGGGTCAAGGAGACTGACTCACTCTCTGTCACCCCCCAAGTGACCGCAAGTGGACAAGATCAGTTTGGGAGAATGCACTGCGAGAGTTTTTCCACGAAGCCCACAGCCCCCCACTGTGAGACTCCGAAAAGAATGAAGATTTGGTAACGATCTAGGCAGCGAAAGAATATGACTGGACTATCTGGGGGCTCACAACAGTGTTTGCTCGGGATCCGGCAGCCTGTGGCTGGGCTGTGGCGTCAGGAGCACGCGAGGAAGCAGGGATCCCCAGGGCACGCAGAGCGAAGAGGGAGGGAACCAGAGTGAGGTTAAGAACCTGCAGATGTCACCGAGGGAGGAGAGGAGGTCGCCAGGGGCCGGCAAAGCTAAGTGACTACGAATGTGGCTCTGCATTCAGACAGACTGGTCACATTCTCAGACTGTGACCTTGAGCACGTGGCTAGACTGCTCTGCGCCTCAGTTTCCTTATCTCTAAAATGGGGGTTGCTCCAGCGGAAAACGCGCCTCAGAGCGCTTGGCACGGCGCCTGGCGCATAGTAAGCGCTCCCTACATGTGAGCTCTCTGGCTCCGCTCGCCGCCCGGAGGAACTGGGGAAGCCCCGCGCAGGGGAGTCCCCAGAGGCGGATCTGGGGCTGGGGCGGGGGTACCGGGCCGGGGACTCACCGAGCACATCGGCAGAGCGGTGCCGGGCCACGAAGCACGCGTCGTCCCCGTAGCACGCGCCCTTCTTGAGGAGGCCCTTACGGAAGTCCTTGCCGAAGCCGCAGCCGGCCGTCACCAGCCCGTAGTCGCCGCCGCCGCCGCCAGCTCTGGGGTCGGTCTGCGAGAGGCCGCCGAGCACGGCGCGGGCCACCAGCCGCCCGTACGAGAGGACCGAGAACATCGCCGCCGCCGCCCCCCCGAGGAGGCGGGGGGTCGGGGGAGCAGGAGGACGCGGAGGCCCGGAGCCGGTTCTCTCCTCAGCCGCAGCCGCGCTGCCGCTGGGGCGCTCCTCAGGGCGGCGCGCAGTGCCCGCCGCCGCCCCTGCCCGACGCGCGGGGCCTCGCACACGCTCAGCCGCGCGCACCGGAGCCAGAGCGAGGTCAGAGCCGGCGGCTCCACCGCCTCAGCCCAACTGGGGTCCTGGCTGCAGCCGCTGCTGCCGCCGCCATCTTCCGCTCCACTAGCGTGTTCCGGGCCGCGCCGACAGGGCCGCCCCCCCTGGCCACGCCTCTAGCCCCGCCCCCGATTCGCGGTCCTGGCCCAGGCCCCGCCCCTCGGGCTTGCTGCCCTATGCAGTCACCGAGGTCGAGCGTGCGCAGAGGGTGTGGCCGCAGTGTCTTCTGGGAGTTGTAGTTCTGGAGTTGTAGTCTCTTTTGACTTTGCTTAGGCTCTAGGACTTGAGGATTCCCCCACATGAAAGACTTAGATTAACTTAATGAGAGTTACAAGTGGGCCGCTTGAAGATTTTTCTCTCCTATTTTAACCGTATCTTTTAAAGATTTTTTTAAAAAATAAGAACGCTGCCATCCCTTTAAACAAAAACCTGAAAGAAACCAGGGTCAGGGTCACATATTGAGAAACGGGTACACAGAAATCTAGTGGCATATCCACAATTAATGTACTGGAAGGGTTTTTAGGATGGCAATTTGTTTAGGAAGAAGAGACTTTTTGCATAGTCTTTTAGGAAAAATTAAGGAAATGTAATATATCCCTATCAGAGTAGGAGGGGACACTGATGATGCCTTGTCCCTTTTGCTCTAGCCATGCTCACAGCTGCCTCAAGAGCTTTGCCCTTGCTCTTCTTTCTACCCATTAGAATTTAATTCCATGGTCTGAGGGTCCTGTGTTTTTTGTTGCTGTATCCCCACAACATGTGGGCACACAGTAAATATATGAATGAATGAAAGAATGAATGAATATTACACTAGATTCTAAGTTCCTCAAGGGTATGAATAATCTGCCATTGAATTATTAGAATCTAATGCAGTGCTGGGAACACACAGGAGAGTGTGTAAATATCTGTTAAATAAAAAAAAGAAATAATAGAATAGGAACCATAAATAATAAAAGAAAGTAATGTTTGTTGAATAAAGAAATGATTGAATGAATGGGGTTCATAAACAAAAGAAAATTGACCTTTAAGGCAAGTAATCCAATTTGAAATAATTTTTAGTTTTTATCGAAACATAAATATATGTTACTCAGAAACATTGGTTCTTTTCCAGTTGGCTTTTGACAGGACCATAGTTACTTTGGGGATTCCCATCTTGTTCTTAAATGATTCTTTTTTATACTTTCTTAATATGCCTGAAATCCTGCCAACCATCCACTCAACGCACATTATTCTGTTATCCTAATTACTGTCATGGTTAAACACTTTTGCAGTTCACAGTGTGCCAAGTACTCTCTATATGTTTCTGTCCTCAAAGGTTTTCATCAAAATTGGATTGAATAAATCACTTCACATAGTGAGGAGCATTTTGTCAAACATACAGACCTCCCCCAAAATATTCATTTACTGGATAAGAAGTATAGCAAGTCTAATAATGCAGTCACACCTTGCTATTTTTTTATGGCACAAGAACTGGAGAGTGCCCAGAAGAGGGGGTGGCGCCTCTCGGAATCCTCTGCTTGGCATTTATGTCTTTGCCAGCCGTGCTAAAGGTTGTTCTTTGGGGCGTACGCACCACTACCAAATCCCAGCCAGCTTGTCAGGTAATTCTACCCCAAGGACAAACTTTTTAAATAGTATGTCAACCCCTATTCCTTGCCTCATCAAACTCCATCTGACTGTTCCTACCTCTCATTTTGAGGGCATATATTATCCAATTTCCGTGTCAGTCACAAGAACTGGTTAGATGAGATGAGTAGGAACATAAGATGTGACTCTAAGGCCAGTAACCACTGCTCTGATGGGGCTGCTGCTTTCACAGTTAAGCGATATGAGTGCCTTCAGTTTCTGGCAAATGAGTTGAGAACAGAATCCTTTCTTAAAGCTCCTTTGCACTTTTTAAAATGAGAGGAGGCAGGGCCTCAGGTTCCCTTGAATCATTTATTCCAGAGCCAGCTCTGAAGTTTCACCTTGGTGAGGGAAGCCAGGAGAGGGTACTTTGAAAAACACCTCCCTTTCCCTCCCTGAGGAGTACAATTCATTTTGACATTTTGCTAGACTTACAAAGCCCTGAGTTTTCTTCCTTAATAGAGTTACATTCCTAGCACTTCAAGGATTCCTGGGAGGTCAGTTGCCGCAGAGGCGAACAAGTGGTGAAAATACCATCCGTGCTGCCAGGGCACCTCTATGGCATTAGGAAAGAGCTTTGCACTGGAGTTACCCCCAGCTCCTAAAAAAGCAAACAAACAAACAAACAAACAAAAAATGCATGAATTTCCTAGTGATATTTTTCTGTCAGACTTGTACACTGAAACCTTTGGACTTCTTTTGCTAATCTAGTCAAAAGGAGCACTGATTAGTTTATGGCAGTTTATGGTTTCTCGACCTTGGCACTATTGACATTTGGGGCAGGGTAATTCTTTTTTTTTTTTTTTTTTGTTACAGAATCTGGCTCTGTTGCCCAGGCTAGAGTGCAGCGGCACAATCATAGGTCACTGCAACCTCAAACTCCTGGGCTCAAGTGATCCTCCTGTCCCAGTCTCGAGAGTAGCTGGGATTATAGGCACATGCCACAACACCCTTTTTTTTTTTTTTTTGGTAGAGATGGTGGGGTCTCACTGTGCTGCTCAGTCTGGTCTCAAACTCCTGGGCTTAAGTGATCCTCCTGCCTGTGCCTCCCAAAGTGCTGCGATTACAGGTGTGAGCCACCTTGCCTGGCCTGGGCAGGGTAATTCTTTGTTGTGGGGGCTGTCCTGTACATTGGAGGGGGCTTAGCAGCACCCCTGGCCTCTACCCACTAGATACCAGTAATTCCTCCCCTCCTACTCCCAATTGGGACAACCAAAAATGTCTCCAGATATTGTCAAATGTCCTCTGGGGGGAAAAATCACCCTTGATTTAGAACCCCTGGGTTCTTGCAATGCAATGCAATGCAAGTGAGCAAATATTTGTTGAGTGCTTGTTATGTTCATGGCTTCAGGCTAAGGATAAAAAAACAGTCAGTGACTTCATGGCAGTCACAGTCACAGTGTTAAAATTTAGTAAATACAGAGAAAAAATAAGCACCAGCAGTTGAAATAAAAGAGGAATCTGGGAAGGGGAAAATTGAGACCCAGGGCATTGGAGAACACTCAGGGGCCCTTCACGAAGACATGACATTTGTGAAAGGCCTGAATGGACAGAGGTCTGAGGAAGGGGTATGACCATTCCAAGAGGAGGAAATAGAAATTCAACAAATGCAAAGTGTGATTGGAGGAGGGCAAGCAGTCTAGTGCAACTTGGCCTTAGGATTTGGAAGAGGAATAATAAAAACTGGGGCTAGGAGCTGGGTGTGGTGGCTCTCAGCTGTAGTCCCAGCTATTTCCACAGGCTGAGGCACGAGGATCATTTGAGCCCAGGAGTTTGAGGACAGCCTGGGCAACACAGTGAGACCCCTGTCTCCAAAACAAACAAACCAATATGCTAAGTTAAAGAAGCCAGACACAAAAAGTCACATATTGCATGGTTCCATTTATATGAAATGTCCACAATAGGCAAATCCCTAGAGACAGAAAGTAGATTAGTGGTTGCCAGGAGCTGGGGGGAGGGGCAAATGTGGGGAGGGACTGTTCATGGGTATGGGATTTCTTTTTGGGGTGATAAAAGTTCTAGAATTAAATAGTAGCGATGGTTGCACAACCTTGTAAACATGCTAATAATCATTGAACTGTACTCTTTAAAAGGGCAAATATGGTATGTAATTTCTATCTCAATTAAAAAATAGTTTAGGACCTACAGCAGGGGGCCTTATATGCCAAGCTGAGGGTACTTAATGCTGGAGACAACAAGGGGTTACCAAATTCCCTTAATATGCCAGGTAATAATAATGATAATAATAGCAATGAAAGTGAGATCAATAGATACCATAGACTGTACACTTACCATGTGCTCTGCCTGTAGTATCTTCTCTATCTATTTAAACCACCCAACAGTCCTGTTTGCATTTTTCTTCATAGCACAGAGCACTTATTTATTTTGTTTAATGTTTGTCCCCTCCCTGACTAAATGATAAGTTCCATGTGAGCAGGGAATTTTGTCCGTTTTATTCATGACTACCTCAAGTGTCCAGAACAGTGCCTGGCATATAGTAAGTGCTAAATAAATACCGAATGGGTAAATGCTGCTGAATGAAAGAAACTGAAAGATTACATAGAATAAGCAATTTATTCTACAGCTGAGGAAAGGGGATGAGTAGTACGTTCATCCCACAGGAAGCTGATAGGCAGAGCTGGGCTGAACTGGAGAGGTGTCCCTGAGACACTTAGTACCTGCCCCGTCAAATCTTTGTGAAGGAACTAGCCATAGGCTGTTCTTTCCATTGAACTCATCTTGCTTTGTGTCATGTGTGATGGTCATCGTTTTCCCATCTAGAATCCATTCCCCTACTTCTCTGATTATAGTATTCTGATTTTCCTTTGAAGAATAATCCAACACCAGCTAGGTTGCTGTAGTTTGGATGGAATTGGACCAGGACTCCAAGAGTGCACGCATGAGGCAGGTCTGGCCAATCACAGCATTGTATTCTCTTGGTCTCAGTCATTGGTCCAGAGAGAAGGCACATGACCCAAGCCAGACCAGTGAAACTCAATTATGGGATATTCCTGAATGTATCAGGAAGGAGAAATGATCGGCAAGGTTTCTAAGCTGGTAGGATGCAAGCTTGGAACTGCTCATGGCCATCTTTGTTACTACTTGGGAAGAACCAGCCTGAGAATGAAGCCAATACAGAGGGAAGCAGAGATGGTAAGAAGCAGAGGCCTGGTAAAATGGATCAAACCTCTGAATCCAGCTTTGACTGAGGGAGGATCAGTCTCTGAACTCATATGAATTCCCTAGTTTGCTTAGGCCATTTTGATTTTGGCTTGCAATGCAGTGAATCCTGACAAACACATCGTGTGACCCAGGTACTATGGCTACAATTATTGAGTGAAGAACAAGTCTCCAAACCAAAGGCAACTGTTAGAAGGGAACTTATCCTTCACTTAGTTACACAGAGGAGAGGGAACTTCCACTCTTCAATAGAGAAATTATGGAAGGAAAACTTCTGACCTCTTTCTTTGGTACCTCTGTGAGATGAGTGATTTGTCTGAATGGTGGGTTTGGGGACAGATGCTGAGAATGTTGTCTCATCCCTTTTTCTTTTTCCTTTTTTGCCTTGGCAAGATCTTTGCATACTTATTTTCTTCCTCCACCATGGGGAGCCTGTCCCTATGGAAGAAACTTACAGTCACCCAGCCTGCGACTGGGTAAATCAATTTAATCCAGAGGGAGATTGCATACATAACTAAGCCATATTCTCCAATTAGCCTTAGCAAAGCTGATACTTTGGAGTTCTAGTTGCCTGATTCATGCACCTACTTCTCTGTGGGTTTGGAATTTGGAAAGGCTGAGAAAGGTGTAATTAATTAACACCCCATAAAGTCTCAACATGGTTTCTTTTCGTTTGTTTGTTTTTTGTTGTTTTGTTTTGCTTTTTTGAGACAAGTTTTGCTCTGTTGCCTGAGCTAGAGTGCAGTGGCATCATCATGGCTCCCTGCAACTTCAAACTCCTGGGCTCAGACAATCCTCCTGTCTCAGCCTCCTGAACAGCTGGAACTACAGATGTGTGCCACCACACTTGGCTAATTTTTCTATTTTTCTATTTTGTAGAGACAGAGTCTTGCTCTTGCTCAGGCTGGTCTCAAAATCTTGGCCTCAAGCAACCCTCCTGCCTCGGCCTTCCAAAGTGCTAGGACTGCAGACATGAGACACCAAGCCCGGTCCCAACATGTTAATTTAAATTTTCTCTTTAGAAAACTTGGAGAGACAGGCACAAGGACTGACCTATGGGTGCTAAAATAACACGTGGAGATCGAATTTCTGATGCCGTCAGGGCTCTGGGCTTCAAGGTAATTATGAGTCCAGTGTGTTCTTGACCTGGGCGGTTTGTGACTGCTCAGTTGTTCAGCATGATTCTAACTGGCAGGAGCCTGAGTACAAGGGCCTCTGGGGCAGGCCTTGACCTAACCAGTGTGAGCACAGCTTTGAACTCAGCAGGCAGCTGGGACAGGGATTCGATTATTGGGGGAAAAGCCTTTCTGACCCAAAGCAGGCTTGCCTTAAAAAGGGCAGAGCTTTAGCTTATAAGCCTTTCGGCTCTAATGGGTAGATTTTTGCTTCTTGTAGTACCTTTTTCAGCAAAGCTTCTGGCTCTGCAAGTTGACTCTGATTTGTTAATTGCATAAGCTTTGACCATGGCTTTGGATTAGGGGAGTTCAGATGCTGACTTTACCCATAGAATGGGGGTATTTTTATTCATGAAAACAAATAGAAAGAACAAGGTGCTTATTATATAGGAGATATGCTTCTTTAGAGAAAGTGAATGAAAACCCATAAGCTAAGAAGTCAGTTAATGAGGCTTATGCCTGGACGCTTTTGTCTCTGGGAAACAGGTTTGCTTGAGAAATCAAGGAGGACCTGAGTTGTTTTATAAAATATGCTTCTGTTGTACTACCAGGACAGAGTGGAAGAGTAAAAGACAAATAAGGGAAAACTGGAAGAAAGCAAGTGAAAGGGAAATGATTATTATTGTTTTTTATTTTAGAGACAGGGTCTTGCTCTGTTGCAGGCTGGAGTTTAGTGGCACGATCACAGCTCACTGCAACCTGGAACTCCTGGCCTCCAGCAGTCCTCAAACCTCAGCCTCCCAGAATGCTAGGATTACAGGCATGAGCCACCACGCCTGGCCTGGGGCTTGCTTTAAAAAGTTGACTTGAGGGCTGGGTGCCGTGGCTCATTTCTGTAATCCTAGCACTCTGGGAGGCTGAGGCGGGGAGGATCGTTCAAGGTCAGGAGTTCAAAACCAGCCTGAGCAAGAGCGAGACCCCGTCTCTACTCAAAATAGAAAGAAATTAATTGGCCAACTAAAAATACATAGAAAAAATTAGCCGGGCATGGTGGTACATGCCTGTAGTCCCAGCTACTCGGGAGGCTGAGGCAGAAGGATTGCTTGAGCCCAGGAGTTTGAGGTTGCTGTGAGCTAGGCTGACGCCACGGCACTCACTCTAGCCTGGGCAACAAAGTGAGACTCTGTCTCAAAAAAAAAAAAAAAATGTTGATTTGAGGAGGCCAGGAATTTGGGACTGAACTGTGGAAGTAAAATCCTATAGATCAACTCTGAGACTGCATGAGACAGAATGACTCCCTTCATAGTCCCTTTTTTGAGATATAAAGAATTATGCCTTATTGGGGATAGGGGAAAGAGAATTTGGGGAGGAATTATATGGAGTTTTTCTTTTTATTCCTTGCCAAGGTACAAAAACTCTGTCCCCATTACAGAGGGTTTCTCTCTTCTCCTTTGAGCTTGACACCAGAATGGGAAGCAGTTCCTAAGCTCCTCCTTTTTTTTTACCACTCTCCACAACACAGGCATCTTCCTTAGTTAATGGATTTTACTGAATTACTAGGGAACAACAAAAGCATAGTAAACAAGAATGTCAAAAATTAAAACATGACTCATTCACATAAGGAATGAACACATGTCAAAAGTTTATTCAACTTGTCAAAGAGGAAACAGTAAGATGGGAAAGCTGGGTCAGAGAACATTTTGAGGAAGTAGGTATTTGAGGAAGTAGGAAATGTTGTTAGATGCAAAACAAACTATAATACAGGGTTCTGTATTGTCCTAGAGAGAAATAATTCACAACTCTACTGGACAAAAATCTGGGCAATAAATAGCTAGGCAAACAAAGGAATATTCCCTGGCCTGTAAATGCCAAATCTGGCCCTGTTGCTTGTGTTTATAATGACGTTTTATTAGAACACAGCCACATGCTGCTTTTGCTGTGTAGTGACTGAATACTACAATGACAGAGTTGAGTAGTCTACAGATAGCAAATAGCCCGTAAGTCCTAAAGTATTTACTATTTGGAACTTTATATTAATTTTTTTTTTTTTTTGAGACAGAATCTTGCTCTGTTGCCCAGGCCAGAGTGCCGTGGTGTCAGCCTAGCTCACAGCAACCTCAAACTCGTGGGCTCAAGCAATCCTCCTGCCTCAGCCTCCCGAATAGCTGGAACTACAGGCACATGCCACCATGCCCGGCAAATTTTTTCTATTTTTAGCAGAGATGGGGTCTCACTCTTGCTCAGGCTGGTCTCAAACTCCTGACCTCAAGTGATCCTCCCGCCTCAGGCTCCCAGAGTGCTAGGATTACAGGTGTGAGCCACTGCGCCTGGCCTGGAACTTTATATTAATAGAAAAAGTTTGCTGACCCCAGCTAGAGAATTAAATCATCTTTGGGTGAACTTGTTAAACAATGTCCTAGATGACATTGAAAGGACTACACTGCCCTCTGTTGGTCTTATTTCCAAAATTTGGATAATTTTTCTTAAAAAGGAGATGTTTGGCTTAAAAATTGGGGGGGCATTTTGAGTTGTTATCTCTGGCCTGTACTTCCTAAAGCCTCCTTTCCACTCACCCCACACTCCACACCCCACCACCCTCTTTCTGCATTAATGAACATCTCAATGTCCTAGTCAACATTTCATTTTTATTTTTTAGAGACAGAGTCTCTGTTGCCCGGGCTAGAGTGCAGTGGTGTCATTGTAGCTCACAGCAACCTCAAACTCCTAGGCTCAAGCGATCCTCCTGCTTCAGCCTCCCAAGTCACTGGGACTACAGGCAAGAGCCACCTGGCTCTACTTAAGTATAGAGTTTATTCCACTGCACAGCTTGAGGATAGCCACCAGGGAAGCACAGACTTCCAAAGGGATGGGGTCAGTGTCCCAAAGTGGGGAAGCTAAAGTTTCACTTACATAGGCAGAAACAGTTTTAGCCAAGTTGCAATAATTTCCATACTAGACCAGTATATGTTACAGCAATTTGACTAGCACAGCTTGCCACATTCCAAGAAAGATGCTGTTAACATTCTGTGAGGGGCAGTAATATTGGGGGGGAAGGCATCTCATCTTTGGCACTGCTTTGTCACTTCTAAGCATTTATAGGAAAAAATAGAAATAGCAACTGCATTCTACGTGACTCAGGCTACACCGCCATCTTCCTCTCAAGGGTCGGAATAATTTAAAGTTCCAACAGCTTTAAGTTTGAATTTCACATAACCCAACTCTTTTCTCAGAGGGTGGAGCTTATGAAAACACATTTTTAAATACAAGTAGGCCTGGAAAATAATTGGTGGTGAGTGATGTTTTACAGCATCATTTTTGCTCAAGAGGGTGTTCTATTTCTGGGTAAGGACTTCTGCAACATACCGGCTCATTCTCATGGAAGGTTTTCTTGGGAGGGCCCCTCAGCTTCTTGGAATGAAGTTCTAGAGCCGTTCCTAACTGGAGGTTCTGAGAGGGCAACAACAGTGTTTGCTTGACCATTGCTGTTTCCGGATCTTGGCACATAGTAGGTGCTCAGTAAATAGGTGTTGAGTGAACTAGAGCCAATGAAAGAATGGAGTTTTTCCTCTTCCACTTAGGGTCAGCACTGAGAGAGGACCAAGTTTTGGTGACAAATGCTGCCATCTGCAGGGAAAAGGTGAAAAGGCAAGATTCAAAACTGCTAAGCCCTGAGGAAAATACAGTCAACTTTAAGGCAAGATTAACACAGAATTTTTCTCCTTTCATTTTATTAAGAATTAACACCATTTTGTCCTTTTCAAATAATGGAACTCACACCCTTTCTCAAATAATACTTTTAAACTCTTTGAGTATTTATTAAGTGCCTAGCGCCATGCTACACACATGTCACTTTGGTACCTTAGTACCACGATTATCCACATTTTATAGATGAGCACAGAAAGCATGCCTGAGGTTACACAGTTAGCAAGTGGAAGAACTAAGGATTTGAACCCAAACACTCTGGCTACCAAAAGTGTGCTTTCTTCCCCCACAATAGACTTTATTTTTTAGAGCAGTTTTAGGTTCATAGCAAAACTGAGCAGAAGGTGCAGAGACTTCCCATATATCCACCACCGCCACACATGCATAGCCCCCTCCATTGTAGAATATGTGCTTTTAATCATTTCACTGTATTACCTCTCCACAACTGATATGAAAAGTGTTTACATAAAACACACAGAAACATGGCAGATTGAGCCCTTGCAGTTTCTTCTGCTCTCTCCTGAAACCCTTCTAAAAGTATACTAAAGGAATTAAAAAAGTACAAAGCCACAGAGAATGGAAGAGAAGACTGCTCATGAGAGATCTCACATTCTTTTTGGAAGACAGGAAGTGGATGGATGGAGGGATTAACTGAGTGGAGAAACCCTGGTTCTTGCAGAAGGAGATGCCAATGAGTAATAAACCAGTTGGAGCTCTTAAGTACCCCCCCCCCAAAAAAAAGATCAGGAATTGAAGGTGAAAGTCTCTGGGGTGAGAGGTGGGACAGAAAACAGATAATTAATTGAACATAGATAACATCCGGGGAATGGTTAGACCCCAGATTCCCCTCCTTGTGAATCCCTTGCTCCAATCCCTGCAGAAGATTAGGCATTTATTCTGTAGATGAAGAATTCACTAACAGGCTGGCAGTGAGAGGTGAATAAAAGAGGAACTATCTGAAGGTCTCAAGGAAAGGATGAAAACATGTTTACAACTCAGAAACAGAAACAGAAACAGAGGTGGGGGAGGAGACAGCGGTATCTTTCAGGGGGACCAAGAGGCCAGCTCACTTCCATTTTTTGAGGCTGTTTGTGCGCTGAAAAATGAAGAATTCATTTCTTCATTTAACATTTGACAAATGCTTTTGGCACTCCAAGATTGAAATGCAATTTAGATGTGCCATTACAAGGTGACTCGATTTATTAAAAGCCAACTAATGAAATCACAATGAGACACCACCACACCCCTACCAGAATAACTAACAACAAAAATGAATACAAAACTGACCATACCATGTGCTCACAAGCATGTGAAACTGGAACTCTCATACATTGTTGGTTGGAATGAAAATGGGAATATCACTTAAGAAAAAAGTTGGGCAGTTTTTTATAAATTGAAACACCCACTGACCATATAACCCAGAGATCTCACTCCTAAGAGAAAGGAAAAATGTATGGTCATACAAAATCTGTACGTGAATATGTATAGTGGCTTTATTTTTAACCACTCCAAACTGAAAAAACCCAAATTCCTTCAACTGGTGAATGGATGAAAATTTCAGTACAGCCATTTTTGGAATACTTGTCAGTAATAAAAGGAATGGACTGAAAGAAACCCTTGCACATATGGCTAAATAAGTTTCAACAAGGGTGCCAAGACTGCACAATGGGGAAAGTACAGTCTCTTCAACAAAGGATTCTGTGAAACTGAATATCTAAATGCAGAAGAATGAAAGTGGATCCTTACCTGACAGTATATATGGAAATTAACTCAAAATGGATTAAAGACCTAAACGTAAGACCCCAAACTGTTAAATTCCTAGGAGAAAAGATTGAGGACATTGGATTTGCCAATGATTTCTTGGATATGACACCAAAAGCACAGACAACAAAAGAAAAAACAGACAAATGGGAGTATATCATACTTTAAAACTTTTGTGGGCTGGGCACAGTGGCTCACGCCTATAATCCTAGCACTCTGGGAGGCCGAGGCAGGAGGATCACTTGAGCTCAGGAGTTCAAGACCAGCCTGAGCAAGAGTGAGACCCCCATCACTACTAAAAATAGAAAAATTAGCCAGGTGTGGTGGTGTATGCCTGTAGTCCCAGCTACTCGGGAGGCTGAGGCAGAAGGATTGCTTGAGCCCCGGAGTTTGAGGTTGCTGTGAGCTAGGCTGATGCCAAGGCACTCTATTCCTCTACTCAGGGCAACAGAGTGAGACTCTGTCTCAAAAAAAAAATGTAAAGAAAACATTTTTGTGCATCACAGGCAAAAATCAACGGAGTGAAAGGCAACCCACGGAATATGAGAAACTAATTGCAAATCATGCATCTGATAAGAGGATAATATCCAGGATATATAAGGAACTCCTACAACTCAACAGCAACAACTAAATAACCTCATTAAAAAAACAGGCAACAGTCCGCACGAAGTGGCCCACACCTGTAATCCTAACACTCTGGGAGGCTGAGGAGGGAAGATTGCTTGAGCTCAGGAGTTTGAGACCAGTCCGAGCAAGAGCAACACCCTGTCTCTACCAAAAATAGAAAAATTAGGTGGGCACGGTAGCATGTGCCTATAGTCCCAGCTACTCAGGAGGCCGAGGCAGGATGATTGCTTGAGCCCAGGCTTTTGAGGTTGCAGTGAGCTATGATGGTGCCACTGCACTGCACTCTACCCAGAGGGACAGAGTGAGACTTTGTCTTAAGGAAAAAAAAAGGGGGGGAGGCAATAGATATTTCTGCACTGAAGATATACAAATGGCCGATAACCACATGAAGAGATGCACGATATCACTAATCATTAGGGAAATGCAAATCAAAACCACAAAGAGATATATCACCTCATGCTCATTAGGAAGACAACTATCAAAAGAACAGATTATAACGAGTGTTGGCAAGGATTTAGAGAAGTTGAGACACTTGTACACTGTTGGTGGGAACATAAAATGGTACAGCCATTCTAGAAAACAGTATAGTGGCTCCTCAAAAAAATTAAACATGGAATTATCACATGACCCAACAATCCCACTTCTGGGTAGATAACCAAAAGAATTCAAAGCAGGATCATGAAGAGATATTTGCATACCTGTATTCATCAAAGCATTATTCACAATAGCCAAGAGGTGGAAGCAACCTAAATGTCCATCAGCAGATGAATGGATATATAAAATGTGATATATACATAGAATGGAATATTATGCAGCCTTAAAAAAGAAGGAAACCCTGTCACATGCTACAACATGGATGTAGGACATAATGCTAAGTGAAATAAGCCAATCATAAAAGGACAAATACTGTATGATTCTACTCATATGAAGTATCTAAAGTACTCAAAGTCATTGAAACAGAGAGTAGAAGGGTCGTTACCAAGGGCTGGGGGAGGAGGAAGGGAAATTAATATTTAGTAAGTATAGAGTATCAATGTTGCAAGATGAAAAAGTTCTGGAGAACTGTTGCACAGCAACATGAATATACTTAACGCTACTGAACTGTACACTTAAAAATGGATAAGATGGTAAATTTAATGTTATGTGCTTTTGATCACAATAAAACAAAGGAATGGACCATTGATACGTACAACATGGATGAATCTGAGAGGAAATAGGCTATGTGAAAGAAGCCCAGCTCAAAAGCTACATACCACTAATGTGACATTCTGGAAAAGAGAAAGCTATAGGGACAGAAAATAGGTCAGTGTCATCAGGGGCTAGGACAGCAGGAAGGGTTGACGAGAAAAGAGCATGAAGGAACTTTTTGCAATAGTCAAATTGTTCTGTATCTTGACTGTGGTTGTGGTCACATGACTGTGTGTGTTAGAACTCATAAAATTGCACACTAAAAAATCTTGTATACTGATGTGTAAGAAAAACCTGTACAGGCCTGTAGTCCCAGCTACTCAGGAGGCTGAGGCAGGAGGATTGCTTGA
>VBSM01003044.1:2394074-2415026 GCA_008086735.1 Cheirogaleus medius
CAAAATAAATTTTTTTTTTTCTCGGAATGTGCTTCCAGACACTGCCCACCCAGGGTTGGCTAGGCTCACCTGCAGTGGTCCTTCAAGATCACAAATGTCCTTCAAAATGAACCCCAGAGAAAGTTCAGGTCTCTTTAATCATCTGTGAGGACCAACCTCCCTCTGCTGTTCTCCCCTAACCACACTTGGAGGCCGCTGGAGGGTTAAGGCCACACAGGTATTTCTGGCATGGCTCCACAAGAGGAGTGACTCCCATGGTGACAAGTCTCCTGAGGCAGGGACCCTCCTGGCCTCGTTCAAGAGCAGGCACTCGGCTGTCTCCAGTGTCTACCCTTTCATCTACTTTGTGTGTGGTCCAGTTTGCACACTGCAGAATGGTTACCATTTTAAAGTCGGCATTAAGTATGTTCACAAGGTTGTGTGACCATCATCACTCTCTAGTTCCAGAACATTTTCATCACCCTACACGGAAACCCTCCGGCCTGTGGCAAGCACCACTCTACTTCCTGTCTATGGACGTGCCTGTCCTAGACATTTCCTATAAATGGAATCACACAGCCCGACTGGCTTCTTTCACGTGGCATCTTTTCCAGATTCATCCACGCTGTAGCGTGGATCAGTGCTTCACGCCCTTTTATGTCTGAATAGCATTCCACTGTATGGATGGATGTTTTGTTTAACATTCATTCATTGATGGACCTTTAATTTACTTTCAGATTATGTCACCCACACACACACACACACACACACACACAACGCAGGACGTGCCCACTGCATCCCAGTGCAGCATGGGGCGCCTGGCGGGTGGCAGGTGCCCAGTAACCATCGGTGGGACGAGCGAGGCAGTGGCAGAGGTGCCCCCTCTGGCCAGCCACTTGACGTTCTTCCCTCGCCTGGGGCATCATGGGCTCCTGCCCCACCTACCTGAAACCGGTGGGAGCTGAAGAGCTTCCTCAACGTGCTCCTGAAGTCAGGCGGGGGCCTGGGTGCGGGGCCAGGGGCCGCATCCGGGCCTGCGGCGTGGCCCTCCTCGCCCGAGGCTGGCGTAGACGGCTGCTGCTCCTCCTCGTCCTCCTCTTCATTCTCCCACTTTTTGTAGTTGATGTTCCAGGCTTGGTAGTCGTCCCCGACGACAGTGAAGTGCCTCAAGAACTTGCTCATCCTCTGGCCGGAAGCCACCTTGGCCCTTCGGGTGACTGCCTGAAGGGGCGGGGACAGAGCACAAGAGCTTCAGGCAGGGGAGGGCCCGGGCTGTGCCACCCGGGTGCTCAGAGCACCGTGTGAGCACAGAGACCCTGAGGTCACGGTGGTTTCTCGTGTTTCTATTTTTGGGATCCGGGTCTCAGTGTCTATGAGGCAACAGGAAACTCCAGACCCCACCAGGCCTGTCGCTGTGGTCTGGTTGGCAGCAGCCGACAGAATGAACGCTGCGGCCCTGTCACAAAGCAGCCACCACCGCAGCCCAGGTGTAAACACCGGAAGGCCGCCCCACGGTTCAGAGACATCAGCCCTGAACACTGGAGGTGAGAGTGGGCCGGGTGGGGAGGGGAAAGCCAAAAGTAAAAGTACCCAGATTTTCACAGAAAAGTCACGAGATTTCCACCCTTCATGCCACACATCAGCCCGGGTCAGGTGAGTGGCAAATGGACTTTTTAAGTTCAGCCAGTACTATTTTAAATACACAGATGGTAGTTTACACAGATGACCCAAAGCAAAGCAAATATTGCCCCCCCCACCTCTTTACCCTACCAGGTACCAAATTTTTCATAAAGTTCAATAATTAAAACGTAAGGGTGTAAGTACAAGAATAGATGATATAATCAGTAGAACAGGAAAAGGGCCCAAACAGATCTGTGTCCCTCAGGGAACGTGGAAGCGAGGCAATGGCAGTCCTGAGCAGTGGGGAAAGACCAGAGAGTTAGGACATCTGGCTTTCCCTCTAGAAAAAAATAAAATCTTATCCCTACCTTACCCCATGCATGCAAAAATGAATTTCAGATGCATTAACATTAACATGTATATATATATATATATATATATTTTTTAAACCCTTTAAAAATCTTAGAACAAAATGTGGGCAAGTATCTTCATGGCCTCAGGATAGGGAAAGATTGCTCCACACAAAAAATAAATTTGACTGCATCAAAACTAAATGTTTTCATATGATATGCACACATGCATATAGCCCTACAAAGTTAAACGACACACCACAGACTGGGAGTAAATATTTGCAATGTACTTGATAAAGATTTAGTGTCCAGAATATCCAAAGAAATCTTACAAATCAAAAAGAAAAAGAAAATATCCACTGCCCTTTTTCCATGGAGTTAACAGGCAGGTCACATAAGAGAAAACCCAAGTGGCTGAGATGCTGAACCCCACTAGTGGCTCAGGAAAATGCAAACTGAAGCGATGGTCCCCATCTTTTCACTGCTGGGGTCGGCAGGAATCTCAAGTCTACACATCGAATGCTGGTGAGGGTGTGAAGCAATGAGGCCTCTTGAACACTGAAGACAGGAGCAGACACTGTGCCACCATTTGGGGAGGCAATTTGGCATTGTCAAGTTGACACTGGCATATTTTTCTTAATGACACGTTCAAGAATGTTCACTGAAAATATTCACCCAGATGGTAGGAGAGAGAAATGAGTCTTCTCTAGTCACGAGAGGGAATACTATACGGCAGTGAAAATTAACTGTGATGTCTCTATACATCATGGGTGACGCCCATGTATCCCCCTGGCACCACTGAATGCGGTAGATCGATCACTCCTTTCCTCAAACGCTTCCTTCACTGGTTTCTGGAAGGACACGCCCGCCTGATATTCCTCCTACCTCAACGGTTGCTTCTTGCCAGTCTCTTCTGCTGGACACCTTAAGAGGAAGACCTTACATCTAAGTGCTGAGCACACCGTACAACGGTGCAACTGTATACCCAGTGCCTCCAACAGAGTCCTGCATTTAACAGATACTTAAAAATACTCCAATATTTGTTCAGTGACTGCGTGGATATAGCAATGTGGATAGACAGTGAGTTGGATTTAGAAAGGAGACAGGTGAGACACACAGCTAAGAAAAGGAAGTGGATCAGGCGTGGTGGCTCACGCCTATGACCCAGGCCCAGGTACACCGAAGCCCTCCAGGTGGCTACTGGCCATAATTTCCCTCAGAAATACCTTCCCTGGCAGACAAAAGCCACCCCTGCTATTTCTCAGCATGGTGGGAGCCGCAGGGTGCTTTGCAAAAACCACATTTATATTTTACAGGAGAGGAAATTCTTCTTTCTCAGACCTTGCCACCAGTAAAGACGCAGCTTTTAGCAACGTGGGATGAAAATATTCATGGCACTCGGCAGAGCAGAAAACGATTCTGGTTTTAAGTCAAGAGTCTGTCATGCCAGAAGCAGAGAAGTTCTAGAAAAGGGCAAAGACATAGCTGATGGAGAAATGGTCGTGGGCCACAGCAGCTTCACCAGTCACCCCGGGCTCTCGGAAAGATTGACTCTCGGGGCGCAAGGGGCGGCCTCCCCGGAAGCGCTGCCGCCGTCACTACTCTCAGCCACAAAAACTCCTCCCCTCCACCCTCGCCGTCCCTGGACATCTCACTTCCCTGCCCACCTGCCGCTGCCCCTGGACTTTCCAGGGATGTGAACCGAGAGTCCCTTTGCGCAACCCCAAGAACCGATGCCAGTAGAGCTGCTGGCACGGGACACCCCGACGGCTGCATTGCCCGTGACAATCCTTGCTGTCCCCACGACACCCTGACACTGCTCTCTTCGGGGTCATTTTTCTGTATCACAGCCCGTGACTTGGGTTCCAACCTGCTCGACTCTATCACACCCTCAGACACTGCTGACTCTGTCCTGCGTCAGTCTCGCCTCCGGATTTTTCTCCTCCCTCCCCAGTCTCACCATGTCCCTGACCCCATGCCAGAAGTGACCCTGTCCTTGGGCAGGGTGACTCTTCCCCTCCGGTGGTCTCAGCAACACCTGTGTTCTCAACACTGTTCACATTCAATCAAAGTCTCCAGCCTGCTGTCCAAGATCCTGCCAGGGCATTAGTTTGCTGTGGCCCAAACTGAACTCCTTTTTTTTTTTTTTTTGGAGACACAGTCTGGCTCTGTCTCCCGGGCTAGAGTGCCGTGGCGTCGGCCTAGCTCACACCAACCTCAAACTCCTGGGCTCAAGTGATCCTCCTGCCTCAGCCTTCTGAGTAGCTGGGACTATAGGCATGTGTCACCATGCCCAGCTAATTTTTTCTATATATATATTTTTTTAGTTGTCCAGATAATTTCTATTTTTAGTAGAAACAGGGGTCTCACTCTTGCTCAGGCTGGTCTCAAACTCCTGACCTTGAGCGATCCACCCGCCTTGGCCTCCCAGAGTACTAGGATTACAGGCGTGAGCCACCGTGCCCAGCCCTGAACTCATTTATCCTTTGCCACATCCACTCCTCCCTTCCCCACCCCTGGGGCATGGCGTCCCGTCTTCCTGCTGCCCAGCCAAGACCCGAAGCTCAGCCTTGGCCTCCTGCCGCCTCCAGCCTCACCGATTTCGCTTCTGCATCCCGTGGTCTCCCCTCCCTCTCACCTGCCCGGATCCGGCACCAGCCTCTGTGCTCGGCCCGTCCTTTCTCCATGCAGTGGCGGCCAAGGGCCCCTTCCTCCAATGCCAGTCTAGCTGTGTCCCTGCTGTCCCCCCACCACGTCCCTGCCTGCTGGAACACCCTTCGCCTGTCTCTCATCTGGACTTTGCCTTCCCTGGGAGGCCTTCCTGGATCCCACCCTCCACCAGCGGGTGAGGGCCTGGGCCATCTGCATGTCACACCACTGCTAACGGCCGGGACGTCTCCAAACCATCCGTCTCCAGCACCGGCCCGAACAGGGCACGGCAGAGACTCTTCCTCCCCCGGTCACAGGGAGGGCAGTAAGTAGTTAATAAAAGAATCGACAGCCACGAAATCACAGGCGCTGCCCCTTCGAGGTAAGCGTATCACCCACTTCCCTTTTGCGGGTACCACGACAGGTACCGTACCAGAAAACTGCTACCTGGGAGAGGGGGGGAAAGTGAGAAAGATGGACCTAGAAGTGACAGGAACGTTCCCATGGAATCGATCTTCACAAGCGAGGAAGCTGCCATCTGTGTGGGGGGGACAGTCCTTACAGCATGGTCACGTAGCAACTGCAGAAAATGACACTTTTTACGAAATTCAGCTGGCTCCCAGTTCCCAGGGCCGAGTGGCCCTTCAGTTCCCATTTCCTGTGCGTTCTCAGAGCTATTTTTGGAAACTTGGTTTGCTTATTACCCACCACCCTCACCCCCAAACTCCAACAAGACACCATGGCAGGGACGTCTATGACTACCGACGCTTATTCTTTTTAGTAGGTCGCATTCACACGCTGTGGTGACTTTCTTCCACACACCACTTCATTTGAACTCCTAACCACCCTCCAAGGTTGAGGCCATTCTTTAGGGTCTGAGAGAGGGAGATGACACATCCAAAGTCACACTCTGTTGGAAAATGGAAAAGCCGGGATCGGCCCCTGGGCTGTGTGACTTAGAGACTCCATCCTAGAAGACAGAGCAGGTGACCAGGGATCAAGGGTACAGGGGGTTGCACTGTGGCCCTCGAAATTCACGCCCACTTAGAACCTCAGAACGTGACCCTATTTGGAATACGGGTCTTTGTAGATGTAATTAGTTAAAGCTCTTGAGATGAAACCATCCTGGATTTAGGGTTAGTCCTAAATCCAATGACTGGAGTCCTTACAAAAAGAGGAAAGGACACACAGGATACGGCCACGTGAAGACGGAGGCAGAGAGTGGAGTGATGCGTCTACACGCCGAGGACTGTGGGCATCTGGAAGCTGGGGACAGGCCGGAGCGTCGTCTCTGAGCCTTCAGAAGGTGCCGACCTGCCAGCACACCGATCCGGCCCTCTGGCCTCCGGAACTGAGAGCACACGTTTGTCCCCAGCCGTCCAGTGCGTGCCGATTTGTTACGGCCCCAGGAACTAACACACCTCTGTGCACCGGAGTCCGCCCGGGACAGGGCAGCCTGCACGCCGGGTGCTCTCCCCTCTACCTCTGTGGGCTGCACGCCCGTCCTGGACCCCAAGGAGGGGCGGGCTTCTCCGGGTCACAAAGCCTCGGGATGAAGCCCGTTCCTGCAGCCAGTCCCAGCGACAGCTGCTTCTGCCGGCTCTGCAACTTTTGGAAGTGCCAGGCAGGGGGTGCCTACGTGAGCAGCCTCCACACAAACTCCGGGTGCTGAGTCTCTAATGGACTTCTCTGGTCTGAAGCATGTCATACATCTTGTCACAACTGGTGGCTGGAAGAATTGTGTCCTCTGTGATCCCCCTGGCCCAGGAGGGGACTCTGGAGGCTTGCGCCTGGTTTCCTCTGCACTTCGCCCCACGTGCCTTTTCCCTTCATGGTTTTAATTCGTGTCCTTTCGCTGCACTGAGTCTTGGCCATCAGTACGTCTGTGTGCTGGTCCCAGGAGCCCTCCCAGTGAGTCGCTGAATCCCGACACACTCCCTTAAACTCTTCTCTGCTTTCCACTGCTCTTGAAAGTAAAGACTCGGCTGGGCACAGTGGCTCGTGCCTGTACGCCCAGCGCTTTGGGAGGCAGAGGCAGCAAGGTCGCTTGGGGCCGGGCATTCAAGCCTGCAGTGAGCTATGATCACGCCACTGCACTCCAGCCTGGGTGACAGAGTGGTGAGACCCTCTCTCTTTTTTAAAAAAAAAAAAAAAAAAAAAAAAAAGGCTCAAAAGCCTCCCAGAGGCCTACTCCTGGCTCCGCAACCTGAGGCCTCTGCCCACCTATCTGACCTCACCTCTCCCCTGTCCCCCTGCTCTGGCCACACTGTCGCCATTTAGCCTTTCGTACTCCGCTGGTGTCTCCAACCACAGGGACCTTTGCACGTGTGATTTCCTCTGCTTGGAATATGCCAACCCCTTTCACCTTGCCATCTGTCTTCTCCATTTTATTTTATTTAGAGACGGGATCTTGCTCTATTGCCCAGGCTGGAGTGCAGTGGTGCCATCATAACTCACTGCAGCCTCGAACTCCTGGCCTCAAGTGATCCTCCTGCCTCAGCCTCCCGAGTAGCTGGAACTATCAGCATGTACCAGCACACCTGGTCCATCTATCTACTTTTTCTCCTTCAGCCCCCACCCCCAGCATCCCAGCTCACAGGAGCTGCCTGGGCCTCCCCGACACACTCTCACGTGGTCCCAGAGTCCTCTCTGTAGTATCGTGTCCTCCTATTTTTGTGACCGAGGCTGGCGTGCCCCGACCAGACCGAGCACCCACAGGGCACTGACCAGGCAGGTTCCTGCTCACCACGACCTCTGTGCCTGGCAGACCACAGGCTCCAACTAGGCACACCTGGGTGGTGCAATGAAACCCCTAAGCGAGTCTCGCCTCCAGCGGGGAGGCAGAGGAGGACCACACAGCAAGCTCACCTACCCAGCCCCTCCCTTGGGGCTTTGTGTTCTGGGGAAAACCTATTTTTAAAATCAGGGAAGTCTTTAAATAAGCGTAGAAGCTTTTCCTTCTCTAGGGTGGGGAGGAAGTTTGAGGTTCATGAAAACAACCACCGTGACGGCTGACTGGCTCCGGCGGGAGGGGGTACTTACAGGCTGGTGGCCCTGGTCCCCCCCCAAAGCTATGTCCCCTAACTTTCTCTCCTCTTCCTGTTGGGTCAGGAACCCTCCTGACTTGACAGACAAGTCTGCCCACCTGGCAAGATGGTCCCGAGGCTGGCTGGCTGCAGACCGTGTGGGGAATGATACTTACAGGAACGGAATCCAGCCACTGAGGCTATCCCAGAGCACCCGCTGTCCCCCGAGCTCTGCGCAAAGCCCTTCGTGACACCTCGCAACAACCCGCCAGGTGGGGACGGAACTGTCTCCATTTACAGATGAAGAAACTGGGACCAGAGATGCCAGTGACTTGCCCCAGGTCACACAGCCGGCGAGAAGCACAACTAGGATTCCAACCGAGGCTGCCGTGCCTTGCTCCCTCCTCCCTCGGCCCCGGCGTGAGCACGGCCCAGCCCTGCACCTGGCTCGTGGCTGGTGGAGCCCGTGCGGGGTGGGGAGTTTGAGGCAGTGCTTCTCAGTAAGACATCACGTTTCATACCCTGCCTTTCACACACGCTGCCATACATATTCTTACAACCAACAACAAAGTTGCTATGTGTGAAACACTTACATTTTCCATTTTATTCTATTTCATTTCTTAAAAGGCTGATTGTAGCCCATTACATGGATTTTAGGGGCCTGGGCACAGTGGCTCACACCTGTAATCCTGGCACTTTAGGAGGCTGAGGTGCTAGGATCACTTGAGGCCAGGAGTTTGAGACCAGCCTGGGGCAACACAGTGAGACCCCATTTCTACAAAAAATTAAAAAATTAGCCAGACATGGTGGCATGCACCTATAGTCCCAGCTACTTGGGAGGCTGAGGCAGGAGGCTGGTTTGTGCCCTGGAGTTTGAGGTTGCAGTGAGCTATGATGATGCCACTGCACTCTACCAGGGTGACAAAGAAAGACCCTGTCTCAAAAACAAAACAAAAAAACCCCAAGATGGATTTCAGGATCCACCAATGGGCTGAGTTTGAAAGACACAGGTCTTTGGGGTTGGCAGAGCAGGGGGTGGGGGACTATTTCCCTGCAAATGACTGTCAGGCAAGTCTGGTCCAAAGTCACATCATCCAGGAGCATAAATTCAGGTATTTGTTTTACAAAAGCATAGAAAGAAAACAATATAGTTACCCAGCTAGAAATTAAGAGCTATCACCAGTGTGATGTGGTCACCTGGGCCAACATCTATCGATGCTTCAGCTAAGGAAACCACAGAGGGAGGCGGCGCCCAGCCACACACTGGAATCACCTGGTAGCTTTACAACCTCCGGAAGCCTGGGACCAGGCTCGGAGACTGATTGGAGGGGTTTGGGTGGAGCAGCAGCGCCCGGCTGAACCTGGAGCCTCCGTGCCCTGCTGAGAAAGGAGCCAAAGGGCTGCAAGCGTCTCTAGGCACACCTGGCTCCCGGGCTCCCCGGATGCGGCCGGCTGAGGAATAAGTCACAGATGGGCTGAAGACCCAGCTGACCCTCACATTCTAAGCGTTGGCTGCAGCCCCGCACCTGGTAAGCGCTTGCCCCGCACACATAAGCTTGCTTGGTCCTTACAACTCTGCGAGGCGGTGTTACTGTTCCCACTTTACAGAAGAGGAAAACTGAGGCTCAGAGAGGCGGGGAGGGCAGTGAGGAATTCTGAGGAGGGCAGATGCCCACGGCCAGCAGAACTGGCTGGCGCGAGTCCGGGGTCTGCACGCGGCTGAAACTCCCCGCTGGTTTCTCCTACAACACGGCGTTTCCCTCTCAAACACCAGAGGAGCTGGACAATCCAAAAGCTCTAAAAACAATCCCATTAAAACAGAATTTTTTTTCAAAACACACTTTTCCGCAGCTCCCCAACAATGCCCTCCCGGGCCAGCCTGTGTGTGACCACAGACTCCTGTCCCTGGGAGTGGCCCAAGGTGTGTCTGTGGCTCTGCATGCCCCCCCCCCCCCCGTCTTTGTGCCCTGGCACAGGCCTCTGGCAAGGCTCCCACCCACCTCCCCAACTCGTCCCCGCACCTCCAAGCTTCGTGCAAGCCCCCAGGCCCGTGTGCACCCCCCGCCCAGCCTCACCTGCCGCCATTCACCCCCAAACAGACCTCTGGCCTAGATCTATTCCTTTTACTATTACTACGGTGAAAACATGAGCAAAAGGGAAATTCATTCATTATCCCAACACAAACATCCATCATCTAGCGACTTCTCTCTAATCTGTTATAATTATAAGCACAGACCCCGCTAGATATACGCAGGCTATGCCTTTCCAGTGGGCAACACTGGAGTCAAACGGTCTTATTATCGCATTTTTTGATTGTTCCTAAATTATAGCACCTTTATCACCAATTCCAAGAGCACATTTTCACATCTCTGAAATCTGGATGTGCCTTATAATCGATCGGTGTTTTGTCACCTTGTGTCACAGTAAATGGCAGCACGTGCTTCTCCATAGCTCATAAAATCACGGCGCATCTACAATCAATGGTGTCTACCGTGCCAAGACACAGGGTGCCATAAATTATGCCTTTTCGTTTTATGGGTTATTTCCTCTCCCATAAGTGAGATGACCAGCCTTGAATATGAACACTGTCATGATTCTTTTTTTTTTTTGAGACAGAGTCTCCCTCTGTTGTCCGGGCTAGAGTGCCGTGGCGTCAGCCTAGCTCACAGCAACCTCAAAGTCCAGAGTTCGAATAACCCTTCTGCCTCAGCCTCCCGAGTAGCTGGGACTACAGGCACGTGCCACCATGCCTGGCTAATTTTTTATATATTTTTAGTTGGTCAATTAATTTCTTTCTATTTTTAGTAGAGATGGGGTCTTGCTCTTGCTCAGGCTGGTTTCGAACTCCTGACCTGGAGCAATCTTCCCGCCTCGGCCTCCCAGAACATTGTCATGATTCTTGACACACACAGTTTTTCCCAGTTACATGGGTTGACCCAGTTCCTCCTGATATGGTCGACGGAGCCAGTATCACCACAATCAGCGCGGAGCATTTCCACACGCTTTTTAGGTTCACCAAATTTAATAGGGAACTAACATGAAGGAAAAGTACGAATTGCTTTTACTTATCGTCCTTTGGTACTTGACTTTCTCACTAACAATACCTGAAACTCAGGGAACGCCTCTTATTATAATTGCCGGGATCATTCATTTGATAAAGTACAAGTTCACCATCATTATCATTCCACGGTCCCAGCGGCCCTCGCCTTGGCTTCTTGGACTCTTCCCCACTCACCCCTGCGGCTCCCCTGAGCATCCAGTCCTGCCCTGGACAGCTCCACCTGGCCGGGCCCCCAGAACCGCGGCGGGAACAGCCGACAGGGAACTCAACATTTCCTCTCCACCGGGCCCCAATCTTCACAGCCAGTGTCCCCCCAAGCCCAACAAACCTGCACCCCGGGTATCAAGGACAGAGTTTATGGTCTCCCTCGGGATGGCCATATGATATAGGAGGCAAAACATTTGCTTTGGAGCCAGGCCAGGTTGAAATTCCTTTTCTGCCACTTCCTAGCTATGTGATCTTCAGTAAGTGGCTTTACTGCTCTGCGTCCAAATTCCACTGACTGTAAAACGGACGGGAAGGAAAAGCCCTGGACTGCTCAGTCTCTGCCCAGTGCCGTGAGCCCACTGTCTCATCACATCCTCCTGGAAACCCGTTGGGAGCAGAGGTGGTAAATAACCTTTTCACCATTTTCCAGATAAGGAAACTGAGGCTCAGGGAGGTGAAGGCCCTGGCCTAATGACACAGTCATTAAAATGAAGAGCTGGGATTCGAACTGCTTGATTCAGATTATTGGCTACCTTGAGGTTTTGTGAAGTCCTCCTAAAGTGTTTCACCCTTTGTGCCTTTAAAACTTTGGCACGGTAGAAACACCCTGTATAGGTAATCTCTCTCTACCTTGTTAGAAACGCCAAACAGAATTACCTTCAAGGCTGGGAGTTCCTTTAATGCTACTAGACCACCAGAATCAATTTACCTTTTCATCCCGCGTGGACATTTTCCTGTTGCTTCTGGATCTGAAAAATAAGAAAACATTCATACAGATGTCGTTCTGCCACCATTTGCCTCAGTGTGGGCTTTGCAATCCTTTCTTACAAATTAGTTGTAGGTTAAGTTACTTTTAAAGGTGTCTGAAAATAGCATTGAGCTTAAAACGTATGTAGAAAAACATACGTCCCCGGTATACAGCCAAAAGGACTGAAATAGGCGAACGGATACTTGTCCATGGATGTTCCTAGCAGCACACACAACAGCAAGAGGTGGAAACAACCCAGGTGTCATCGATGGATGAACAGAATGGGCACATCCACACAAGGGAACGTTATTCAGCCGTAAAAACAAATGAAGCACTGATACGCGCTACAACACGGATAAACCTCCAAGACAGTACGCTCAGGGAAGGCATCTGGACACAGAATGTCACATAGTACGTGATTCTATTGATACAAAATACCCAGAACAGGGAAATCCGGACACAGAAGCAGATGGGTGGTTGCCAGGGGCTGGGGGAAGGGAAGAATGGGGAGTGGCTCTTTAATGGGTACAGGGTTTCCTTTTGGGGTGATGAAAATATTCTGGAACTAGATAGAGGCGTTGGCTGTGCATAAATGCCCCTGAATGATTCACTTTAAAATGGTAAATTTCATGTGAATTTCATTCCAATTAAAACAGAGAAGACATTGCAGAGTTGGGGATGCTCTGGAAAGCAGCAAACAATTTAAGTGTCCCCCGCCGGCTGCTGGGTAAGTCAGTTAATGCGCATCTGAGCAGTGGAGCTGCCAGTGTAGTTAGATCTTCACACGGGTGGGGAAAGACATCGGCCACATAGAGAGCAAAGGCATCACATCGCAGCCTAGTATAGGGTGGCCCCATCTATGCGAGGGAAAAATATACATGCTTTGTTTTTGGCCTGCAAGAATATAGGCAAACTCTTCACAGTGGGTTATTTCCGGAAAAAAAGGGGACTGACCTGTGTGTGGGGCTGGGTGGGTATTTTCTTTCTCTGCTTCTGGGAGGTTTGAACTTTTACAATGACTATGTGTTATTTTTGAAGGTTATCTTTAACATAGGTGGCATATGCATGCAGTAAAAAATTCAAATACAAAAAGATATACTATGACAAGTCTCCCTTTCAATCCTGTTCTTCCCTGAAGCAGTCACTCTCCCCAGTTCCCTATGCAGCCTTCTGGAGTATTCTACACCTTCAGACATACATCATATTTCCCCCCCATACTCCCTTTTTTTTCCCTTACACAAATGTGAGCCCACACACTGCTCTGGACCTATTTCCCTTTAGGGAGTGGTGGGCGGAATAACTTGCCCCCTCCCCCAGCAAAAGATGCACACGCCCTAATCCCTGGACTGTGTGTCATATGTGGCAAAAAGAACTTTGCAGATATGGTTAAGGATCTTGGGATGGAGGGTTGTCCTGTCTCATGCAGGTGGGTCCGTGTAATCAGAAGGGTCTTTTTTTTTTTTTTGAGACAGAGTTTTGGTCTATCGCCCGGGCTAGAGTGCCGTGGCGTCAGCCTGGCTCACAGCAACCTCAAACTCCTGGGCTCAAGTGATCCTCCTGCCTCAGCCTCCCGAGTAGCTGGGACTACAGGCATGCGCCACCATGCCCGGCTAATTTTTTCTATATATTTTTAGTTGGCCAATTAGTTTCTCTCTATTTTTAGTAGAGACGGGGTCTCGCTCTTGCTCAGGCTGGTTTCGAACTCCTGACCTTGAGCAATCCTCCCGCCTCGGCCTCCCAGAGTGCTAGGAAGAAGGATCTTTTTAAGTGGAGGCTGGAGAATTAAAAGATGTGAGGACAGAAGCAGAGGTTGGAGTCCGACAGAGATCTAAAGGTGTCATGCTGCTGGCTTTGAAGATGGAGGAAGGGGCCAGTCCAAGGAATGTGGGCACCTCTAGAATCAGCAAAGGCAACCTAACAACCTCCCCCCACCCACCCAGAGCCTCCAGAAGCAGCGCAGCCCTGCTGACACCTTGATCTTGGACTACTGAGACTAATTCTGGACTTCTGTCCCCCAGAACTGTAAGATAATAAATGTGTGTGTTGTTTTAAGTTTGTGGTCATTTGTTACAGCAACCACAGGAGACTGACACAGTGTCTCAGATGGCTCTATGCCAGGGTGTTGGACATCAAGTGCATTTCTTGTAATGGCTGCACAGGATTTCCCTGTAGGAATGTGTTCTGTTCCACTAGCAATAAACACTTAGGTTGTTTCCCAACGTTTTTCTACCCCAATGTTCCAGTGAATAACCTTGCACACCTTGTGTTGCTTCTATAATTAAAAAGGATAAAACACAATGCTTGTGAGACTGCAGGGAAATTTGCACACACTGCTGAGGATGATTTTTCTAAATAGCCATCTGGTAATAAGTGGCAAAATGATCATACCCTTGACTTAAATACCTCAGTTTGAAAATTATATCTCAAAGAAATCATTAGATAGCAAAAAACATGTATAATATAGACAATGATATGTACAGCTAAGTTGGCTAAAACCTACAAACAGCCCTCAAGCTGACTTTAGGAAACAACTGAGAAAGGCAGAGGGATATTGGGAAGAATGACAAATTTGAGGTCTATGTAGAAATGTAGAAAAAAATGCTGTTAAGCAATGAGAAGAAACAGAACTCCGATGGCTTTACACACTGCTTACAATTGAAGAAACTTATCTGAACCTTTTCTAGGTGCCAGGCACTGTCCTGGGTTCTGGGAACTCCCAGGTGAAGAGATGAGAAAAAGGTCAGGGCTCTGGTGGGCTTACGTTATAGGCGGGGAGACAAGGAACCAAGGAAACAAGATCACACCCCCAGGGCTAAGTGCTGGCAGGTGAGCACAGCTCCTTCAGGTTGGGTGGTCAGGGAAGACTTCTGAAGAAGTGACACTTTTGGTGTTCCCTGAGTTACAGGGGGCAAGTCACAAGACGATCCTGGGGAAGAGCACTCCCAGGGAAGGGAAGAGCATGTGCGCTGTGCAGAGGCCCTGAGAGACCAAAGAACTTAGGAGGAGGAAGAGGCCAGGGTGATAGAAGTGGAGCGAGAGAGAAGAATCAAAAATAATCACAGGGCCCTATCTGGTAGCGAGCACGGTAGGCGATGCTGAGGATTTGGGGGGTAGGTTCAAGGGTGGCGGCAAGGAAGCCATGAGGTGGGAAGATACAATGGTGGCCTGGACTTGGGAGTGGAAGTGGGGACGCAGAGGAGTGGCCAGGTGCAGGACGTGCTTAGGGGTAGAACTTGCTGCTGGCCTAGACTGGGGGAGGTGGGAGAAGACGACAGAATGGAGGATGCCAGCTCCCGGGGTGCAGGCCCGAGTGGCTAGCAGAGGAGCTTTGGGGGCAAGAGCACTGGGCTTCCTCCTTCTTGCTAAGGCAGTGGCGGGGAACGGCTGGGGCTGCAGAGCAGTCCTGGACTTGCGCAAGCCTCAGCCCCGAGACTTTCAAAACCCTGCCTCTACCAGCCTTTCCCCCAGGGGAGTCAGAGGCGAGAAGCTGCTGCCCACAGCCTTGGTCTTACCCAAGAAGCGTCTAGAATCTAGATGCTGATGGGGCGCTCCGGAAACACTGCAGATTTCAGATGGTCCAGGGCAGAAGAGAAGTGCTGTCCAAGGGGCAGGATGGGGGCGCCCGGCAGTAACCTGGTGCCCGGTGCTGCCCTGAGCCTTTCTGCCAAGCACCTAGTCTTCTCAGCTACCCTGTGAGGTAGGTACCATGCGTAAGCCCATGGGAGAGATAGGGAAACTGAGGAACCGACTAGCAAAGTCACATGGCTAGGCCTGCAAGAGCCCCCGCACCCAGCAGAGGTATCAGGTAAAGGTTGGGGGTTCCTGGAGGGAGCCCCTCTCTATCTTGGGGTTTGCCTGGCCCCACCCACCGTTCCTCAGCGCTTGCCCCACGGGGTGGGTGTTAGCATTCCCAGGGGAGCTTTGCTGGGCCCGGGCACTGCCTCTGCCCTCGCTCCTCTCCCCGCGGGTTCCCCAGGAGGGCTGTGGGGCAGCGGCGACGACTCAAGGACTCAGGGTGCCACACAGACCTGGTGTAAGTCCTGGCTCTGCTTCCTCTGGCTGTGTAACCCAAGGCAAGTGGCTTGGCCTCTCTGAGTCTTGGTTTCTTCACCTGTAAGAGGGAGACAATGACCGTAAGGACTCCACCTGTTGCTTGGCGCGCGAGGCTGCGAAGGCACCTGGCCCCGGCAGCCCCAGCGTCACAGCGCAGCTCTCACCGGCGTTCCGCTCTCAACGGGGAAAACCAGGTCCCGCGCGTGCGCCCCCTCCCGCCACCACAAGGCAGGGGTCCCCGGGAATCGCTGTCCTCCGCGTTGGCCGCGCTGGGAGACGCTAAAAGCCCCCGAGGGCTGGGGTCCGGCTGGGACCACGCGGCAGTGCGGCGGGGACAGGGGTCCCGTCTCCTCGGAGGGGTCGGGTTTGGGGGATTCGGAGAAGGGGCCGCACCCCCCGCCCGGCCCGGAGCACTTACCCAGCACCCCGCCCGCCCGCGGCCACCGCAGCGACTGGGAGCCCCGCGCCTCCCGGGCGGCCCCGCCCCGCCACGGCCCTGCCCCGCCCCCAGTTCCCGGCCCCGCCCCGACCCCCGCCCCCTTCGGGGCTCAGTTGGGTCCGGGCCCCGGCCTGGCCCGCTTCTCAGTGCCTTGTCCTTACTTCTGTCTGTCTCCGATTGCCTGCAGCTCCCCCACCCCAGCTCCGCCCGCTCGGCAGGCCCGAGCCCGGCCGGGGCCCCCCGCTGTCCTGCAGCTGGACAAAGGTCCCGCCCGTAGGAGGAATCACGAGAATCCTGGCCCGGGCCGTCCTGCGGGAAAGGTGGGGGGGAGGGAGCCACTTCCTTCCTCCGGCGGGCTGGGGGAGGGGCGACCCCCCAACACGCGCACACGCGCCCCCCACCGCCCTCTCCCGGCCCCTCTGCGACTCCCGGTTCCTTACTCGGCATCTGCAGGGCAGGGGTGGGCGGGGGCGGAGGCTCAGGGGTCCCCTGGTGGGTGGCTGGGGCTGGAAGGGGTGCCCTGCTCAACGGCTGGAACTAGCAAGAGGAAGGAGCCTTCCCGCCTGAGGCCGGGCCTCCTCGCTCCTGGCCCATCCTACCTACTTTGCAGGTCCGGCTCCGAAACTCCGAAGTCCCCCCTTGCCGGGCTTCCCCAGCACCGTGCACACTGTGTGACCAGTTGTTGTGTTCGCTTCTGTCTTCCCCAAAAGACCACTTGTCACATACTGCCAAGGGCAGAAGTCATCAGCTACACAGCTCCCTGCTTCTGCCTTAGTTAGAGGGGGAAGCGTCTTAATTCCTTGGGGTTGTACTAGTTGCCTGTTGCTGCTGTAACAATTGCCACAAAAATACTGGCTTAAAACAGCACAACGATGTCGTTATCTTACCGCTCAGAACGCTAAAATCAAGGTGCTGGCAGGGCTGTGCCTCCTGGAAGCTCTAGCGGCGTCTGTTCCTTGCCTTTATTGGCTGCTACAGGTGCCCCTGTTCCTTGGCTTCTGGCTGTATCACTCACCCCTGCGCTTCCACCCTGACATCCCCTCACCTCCCGTTCTCTTATAAGGACCTGTGATTACATCAGACCTGCCTGGGTAACCCAGGATAATCTCTCTTTCGCAAGACCCTTAACCACATGTGCAAGTCCTCTTTGCCACTTAAGGCAAATACTCACAGGTTCTGGGGATTAGGTTCTGCTGTTGTGTGGGGGCCTCATTTTGCAGCCCGTGGGGATATTGTTTCCATTGGCTTCAACTGACTCTGCTTTTCCCACTCCTGCTGGGCAGCAAGTTTCCTTAAAAACATCTTGGTCTAGGCTCAGTGCCATGACTCACACCTGTAATCCTAGCACTCTGGGAGGTCAAGGTGGGGGAGGATGGCTTAAGGCCAGGAGTTCGAGAGCAGCCTGAGCAAGAGTGAGACCCCCTGCCACCTCTCTACAAAAAATAGGAAAATTAGCTGTGCATGGTGGCCCAGTGGTGAGCCCAGGAGTTTGAGGCTGCAGTGAGCTGTGATGACGCCACTGCGCTCGAGCCCGGGCAACAGAGCGACACTGTGTCTCTAAAAAAAAGCTTTGGTCTGATCTCCTGACTTCTCAGTCATGTATTATTACAACACTCTCACTCCGGTCCCTAAGGCATAGTCTGGTCCATTTTAAACCTCAACCTCCTTATATTTTGTTAAAAACTCTCCTCCTACTCAGAACCAGCCAGACAGAGTGGAGTGGGGGTGGGCACAGCTCCCTGCAGCTCCTACTCTGCATTCACTCCCCCCTGGTTGGGGAAAGGAAGAGGGAACAGGTCACCTCACTGCACACCTCAAAGGTGCAGTCCTGTTGGTTGTGACTAGTTCTGCCTGTAGTTATAAGCTTGAGACAGACAGATGGTGGCCTCGACAGGCCCTGCTAAGCCAAGGCTCAGACCGTGGCCCCGGCTCGATCCTCTGGCTGAACTTGCTGGAGATATCATTCGGTATTCTTCCCACGTGCTTGCCTCTTTGCCCCACGTTGCAGTGGCCCTGGGAAAGCCTGTGGCTCCCAACCTTCCCTATGATCTGGCACCTGGAGCCACCAGCAGGGTCCTATTTCCATACTTTTTGGGAACCAGGATCCCGAAGGAACAGCTCAAAAACTCTGGAGAATTTGGTAATGTTCTCAACATTGCTATCTTCACGGAAATCCTTCTACTACTCAGTCTTTTTGGCTGACAGAAAAATATCTCAATTGTGTTACATCTTTAACCCCAGCACAGAGTTTGATACATAGTAGGTACTTTACATTTCTACTGCATAAATGAATAAATGAGGATTGAGCATAATAAGATAGGGGTGCTCACCATCACTGCTACCATTCGACATTGTACTGACAATCCCAGCCAATGCAATAGGACAAGAAAAGAAACAAGTACAAAAACTGAAAAGAGAAAAATGATCACTTGCGATCAATGCGATTGTCTACCTAGAAAATCCAAAAGACCCAACAGACTAATAATGGACACCCAGTGTGTGGTAGGCTCCTTCTAGACACTTAATATAAGATGAAAGAACAGCCTTTGTTCTTAAGTGTTCCCATTTTAGTTGGGGAAGTAAGGCCAACAATCCTTAGGGCAAATTCAGGAGGTCCATGAATTTAGGTGGGAAAAAGATTACATCTTTGTTTTCATTAACCTCTAACTAAAATTTAACATTTCCTTCAGTTACCAATGTAAGTAACAAACCATGGTTGCATTAGCAATACCAATAACTTTGTCATTAATCGAAATCATAGATATTTTCAAATCACAATATAGTTATTGGGGATATCTCAAAGTGTAACTTATACTTACCACTACTTCAAAATGACAGTAGTTATTGAGCCAGCTGTTTGTTCTTATAATGTATTAACAAATAACTTCATATATTTATCACAATTTTAAAAAACAAGTCAAAATTGCTTTTCAAGATAACTGGTGTCCTTTGTCATATAATGCATTCTGTTTTATGCACTGAAGAACATTACTCTGAGAAGAGGTCCAGAGGCTTGCCCAGATGGCAAAAGCCCCAGCTTACAAAAAGATTAGGAAGCGCTTTGGAGGAAGGACTTGTTCTGGTTTGAGCAATGCCAACACAGTTCTCTTGCAGAGAGAGTCCCTGCCCCTCCCCAGCCTTCACATCTCTTACCAAACCTTCAGCCCAGCTTGCTTGAGGATGTGTCAGCCACCAATGGTCTCTGGGTGTCCTGCCTTTTGAAATTCACAGAGCATTTTGAGGAAGATGTAAGTACAGCCCTGGGGGTCTGAGCCTGCTCCTGCCGGGGAACAGCTGGGGCCTGGCTGGGGCCTGGCTGGGGCAGTGGCAGCTCTGGCTTTTCCCAGTAGGAAGAGAGAGGGCTGTCGCTGCTGGTTTTGGTTCCTCTGGGGCAGTTTTTGGCTGCTGCAGTTGACCACTTCCCTTCCTAGGGCAAAAGCCGGATCCTGGCTCTAGAAGAAGGTGAGAAGACAGAGAGAGGAATCGAAAAGTAGACGCATTCTCAGCCAGGGACAGGGTAGGGGTTCTGCTGGGATTTCTCAGAGTGACATCTGCCATCTGGGTCCAGAGGCACCTTTCCCAGCAAATCTGAATCGTCCACTGCAGTGACAGCCACAGCACGATATCTGCACAGGGCTTGGGGACCTGCATGTGATGATGTAGCTACGTGAAAAGGGCGTGGCTAATCCCAACTCCCTTCCCTGACACTCCGCTCGAACTTCTGCTTCATAGCTCAGAATCACATGGAAGAGTAGAAAGTATGGGCGCTGGCACCAGCGAGGCCTGGGTTTGAATCCTGCCTCTGTCCCTTCCCTTGCCAGCTGGGTGAACTTTCCTTAATTCAGCAAATGGTCTCTGAGTGCCAGCTACGTGCCAGGCACTGAGAATACAGAGGCGAACGAGATAGGCAGGTTCCGCCTGCCCTCACTGGAGCTTCTCTCTCTAGGCAGGCTTATAAAGACCAGATTGCGAATTATGAAGAGGCCAGTGTGGAACAGAAATGACGGGTGATGGCAGAGAGTAGCACAGGGGAAGGCAGAGGCGAGGACCCGCTGAGGCAGGGTAGTGGGGAGGGCATCTCTGAGGCGGTGATATTTAAATTGATGCTGAAAGCTGAGGTAGAGCCAAGCATGAAAAGAGAGGGGAAGGCCTTTTACGAAGAGGGAACAGCACGTGCAAAGGGCCTGAGGTGGGGAAGACTTGGCCCAATGAGAGATCAAAGGGGCCAGAATTACCCAGCCCCGGCAGGGGTGGAGAGTGGAGAGAAGTGAGGCCAGGGAGGAGGGCAGGGGCTGGCCCGAGGGGGCTGAAGTTCACACCCAGTGTGAGAGGCCGTGGGAGTTTGAAGCAGGAAAGGGACATAGGTTTGTTTTTTTTTATTGTGGTAAAACATACAAACACAAACTTTACCATTTTAGCCATTATGAAGTATACAGTCGGTGGCATTTAGTACAATCACAATGGTGTGCAACCTTCACTACTATCCAGTTCTAGAACTTTTTGTCATCTCAAGGGAAACCCTGTACCCCTCAAGCAGTTGCTCCTCATTCCCGCCTCCCCCGGCCCTAAGAACCCACTATCTGCTTCCCATCGCTGCGGGCTGCCTGCTCTGCATGCTCCACGCACGTGGACAGACACGGTGTGTGGTCTTTTCTGTCTGGCTTCTTTTACTTGGCATAATGTTTCCAAGGTTCATCGTGTTGTAGCATGGGTCACTGCTTCATTCCTTTTTATTTATTTATTGTTTTGAGACAGCGTCTCACTCTTTTGCCCTGAGTAGAGTGCCGTGGCATCAGCCTAGCTCACAGCAACCTCAAACT
>VBSM01003044.1:2415126-2426830 GCA_008086735.1 Cheirogaleus medius
AAAAAAAAAAAAAAAAAAAAAAATTCTAGCTGCTAAAGAAGGGGTGGGGTGAAGAAGCGCATTAAAGCTATCCTCTCACAGCTGCCCCGTCTGCTGCCCGGTGTGGGCTGGGCTGGGCCGCAAAGGTGATTGGTGAGTGCGTTTCCTGAGGAACACTGAGATGCAGATGCTTGAAAGATACAACTGTTGATATTGGGGAGCAATTTAAGCCATTCTGTTGAGAAGATGCTTTGTTTCCTATGGTTGCACTAAGTTGGTAGAAAATCCAGAAGTCCATTTTGGTTGCAAGTAACAGAAAACAATTCAAACTGACTTAAACAATGCAGGAACACTGTCACTTAAATGAACTAGTACAGTGGCAGGATAGGCTTCAGGTATAGTTTGATCAGGGTTCTGGCTCTGTTTCTCTGTTCTCTTGGCCCTGCTACTCTCCTTGGGTTGACTTTTGTCTTCAGAGTAGTTTGCCTTCTTGCTGCAAAATGTGGCAGTTCTAGGCTTCACATTGGCATAGGACAACTTCCAGAAGAAGGGGAGAAGCCTTCTGCCCCCACTGCCGCCCATTAAAGAATGACCCCAGGCTCCTGATTGGATGAAGCTGGGTTACCTTTCCAGCCCTGATCAACACTCTGGCCAGGGGAGGAATACCAGGAGCTAGGTGACTTGGGCTGGGCTGGGCTTCCCATCTCTGAACCAATCTCTGTGCCTGGGATTAGTGGGGTTAATTCCACCCAATCTCTGGCCCTACATACCAGGAGAGAGTGCAGTGGAGTTAGGGAGGAAACTGTATTACCCAAAGTGTCTGCAACAACTAGCCTGGATTATGTGTGTCTAAAACTTGGGGGATATTTCAGTGTGGGCAACAGAACTTCCCAAAGGAGACCTGAGTGGAACAGGGATGCTCATGCCAGGAGCGCACCCAGGAATACTGCACACAGAGCTCCGAAGTCGCGCACAACCTGCACCGACAGTTCTCACCGCTGTTCTTCCCTGCACATGGACAGGAGCTTCCCCAGCCTGAACCGCCCACCCAGATCACCTCCTGGGGAGGCCTTTTGTTTTCCAACCATTTCCAGTTTCAGCCTCACAGCAACAACCCTAAAGCCCAAGATGGGTAAAGAATCTATTCTGGTCCCTCTAAGTCCACACATTCGCCACTCAATAAATATTTGTCTTTGAAGGAAGGAACTGAGGGTGTGCTGACCTGTAATCAGAAGGCATGGTTGACCAGTCATTGAAACTTGATGCCTGACACATCCAGACACATGCACATATATGCCTATAAATACAAGGAAACAATCTAGAAGAATCTAGAAGAAACTAGGACTGAAGGCATCAAAATGGCTCTAAATCAGCACAGCCCCCAGTGATACTAAAACAGAGCAAAACAAAACAAAATCCTTACTGGTCACCTTTGAGGCAACGCTAGGGAACCAACTTGTTTATTTCAAAGACTGGTAACTACAGGGAGATGCAAGCATTTATCCTGACTTTTCCGTACATGTTATAACTCAGGCTAATCAGCAGACGAAGGCAACCTTCTCTGTATAGAGATTATTCTAGCTAATAAATGAAGAAAGAACGATACAATGATAGGAACAACAGAATGAAGGGATGATAAGCAATGATAGTTTGGGCATTTTGCAATCTCTAATGCACTGATGGGATCAGTGGTGGCTGCTGACCACATACACACACACACACACACACATACACACACACACACAGGATGTGCTCCCTGCTGGAAGAACACCATTTATCAAATATTGTCCCCAAAAGGAACCTGCATCTGATCCAATCTAGATTTTACTGGTTTACAGAAAGTATAAGCACTTACAGGAGGATGCACCATCCGTAATGTGTCAAACACTAGAACCAAGTTTCTTCAAAAAAGGAGGGAAAGCCTTAAAGACTTAAAGAGATTTCAGATAAATATCGACCAATTACAATGTATGCAGCTTATTGGGATCCCCATCCGAACAAACTACAGAAAACCTCCAGATATGTAAAACTATGATTGGATATTAGGTGTGACAATGGTATTACAGGTTTTAAAAATCATCTTATAGAGACCCAAACTGAAATATTTATAGATATAATATTAAGACTTACTTCAAAATAGCCGTATTGGGGACTAAAGCAGAGATGTCACAAGCGTGGCTCCGAGTTGATGACTGTTTCTGCCTCAGCCTCCCGAGTAGCTGGGACTACAGGCACGCGCCACCATGCCCAGCTAATTTTTTCTATATATTTTTAGTTGGCCAATTAATTTCTTTCTATTTTTAGTAGAGATGGGGTCTCGCTCTTGCTCAGGCTGGTTTCAAACTCCTGACCTTGAGTGATCCTCCCCCCTCGGCCTCCCAGAGTGCTAGAATTACAGGCATGAGCCACCTCGCCCAGCCAAAAATGGGAAGTTAAAAAAACAAATGGACCCGAAGCAACGTGGATGGACGGGAAGCCATTATCTCAAGTGAAGTAACTCAAGGGGGAAAGACGAACACCGCGTGTACTCACAAGTGGGAGCTAATTGGTGGCTGTGCATGGTCACACTGCGTGGTAAATAAGACTTCGGAGACTCGGAAGTGGGAGGGATCAAAAATTGCCTGTTGGGTCCAACGGTGACGGGTACACTGAAAGCCCTGACTTCACCACTGCACGATTCATCCATGTATCAAAAAACTACTGTGCCCCCAAATCTATTTGAACTATAAAGAGAAAGACCTCCCCACTTGGATCAACAATTTTACTTCATGGAATTTATTCAACTGAACATGCACACACCTAAGTATGGGCAGGGGTATTTATTCCCGCATCACTTATAGAAGCAAATAAGGGTGAACAACTTAAAAGTCCACCCACAGGGGGCTGGTTAAATAAATTATGGTAAAATCTTACAAAGGAACACTGTGTAGTTCTTAAAAAAAAAAAAATAAGGCAGCAATATTTACACATAATAGAGAATGACCTCCAATAATTTATTATTCAGTATAGGTTAGTATACTTATTTTTTTTTACAGGTGCAGCTGGAAGGCAAGTTAGTATACTTATTTAAAGCAAAATGTAGGAGTATGTAAAAAAATGTGTGTAAAGAAAAAAGGATCAACATTTATCCTTATAAATCCACAGAACTCGTAAGTTGTTGTCCCTGGGAAGGAAAACGGGGGCTTAGGGGATCTTTCACTGTATATCCTTTTATATTTTCAGAAAAAAATATTTTTTAACCACATGCTTGAACCTTTCCTACATAAAACAATTTAAAAGCCAGAACAAGCCTCCCTGGGTACATGGACACAGGGGCGCTGCTTTAGCTAAAGCAGGTCGCTGTGACCGAACAGAACAGCCGCACCCGGCAGGACCCCGGGGCCCCCGGGCTGGTTTTCAGGGTTTCGGGCCCCGCCGTTCCTACCTGCACAATCCTAGGGTCCACTGGGGCCTCCCCCTGAGCTCTCCTCCTCTTTTGGCCCAACAGAGTGGGCCAGGCTGGGAACGTGGCTTGTGACAAAGGACAAGCATTTCCAGGCAATACTGTCAGCCCTATTGGCATAAACAGGTCCGGCCCCCATGTGATTTTTTCCCCACGCTTTTTTTTTCTATTGTACACCTGGCTTCCCATCTATTTTCAACAAAGTAAGGTAGAATATTCTTTCAATAAGCTTTTTGAAAAATTAGAGTCGGGGCTGAGTTGAAATTAATGAAGTAGAGCTCTGGATGTACAAATATGGGAGGTCTATGAGATACAGTAAGTGACGGAAATGGTGTTTCCACACCATCTGCCAGGACAGTACATCTCTGCCTCCCGCCCCGTGCATAGGGATGTTTGGATTTTTAAAAAGCGATTTACATTATTACATCTATAAAAAATTAATTATAAAGGTTAAATCATGCTAAAAAATAAATAAAAGAACAAAGTACTTTGTAAATGATTTGTTGAGACTGTGAAATTATTTTCCCTTCATTTTTCCAGTTGGCTCCATGTTACTTGTGGATCTTTATAGAACAGAATTTCCTAACAGTGCTTTTAGCAAACTGATTATCAACTACATGGTGGTAAGAGGATTTTGTTTATTTGGTGGTTGTTGTTGTTGTTACTTTAACTGTTTTACACCTTTCATCCACGCTACCTGGATTTGGTGGTAGAAGTAGTCAAACAATAATATGATTCCCCCCACACTCTCGGCTGAGAAGCCCAAGCCTTAACCACCGCCCAGCATGGCCGTCAGGAGGAGGAATGGCTCTCAGATGCTGCCCATGGGGTCCCCTGTAGACTTGAGAACTAGCATAACTAGCCCAAGGCTACAGATATCCATCAACTCATTACAGAAATGGGTACCCTACTTATGCAAGAGCTAGCTTGATCAGCACAGTCTGCAGAAAACCTTATAGTTTTGAGCTAGTTTTCCTACTTCTTTATAACAAATGGCTCCTACAGGAATAGAAAGCTTAAACTGAATCTCACCCATCTATATGGTTTAGAAACTATTAACTCAGAAGCTTCCCTATGGCTGGAAGATGTATGATTTCACTGTTTAGTCATCAAAATGAACACATGTGCACAATATAAATATTGTAAGTTATTACCAATGGGATCTCTGTTACTCTCAGCAAAAAAGCTCTCTCCCGAGAACTCACAACTAGGACCTGCAGTTTTGTGGCCTAATTTTATGAGCCCTGTACGATCTGAAAAATGTCAAGTGAAGGCTTAAAGATTCTGGGTTGGTACTGCCCTAGTCTACCAGCAGAGGCAAACTCTCATCTCTGGAGGAACTCAACATCAGTCCCGGCCACAGAGAATCCCCGTGGATAAAGATGCAAGGAAAATGGGCAACTCTGTCAAAAATCATGAAACAGGCTGGGCGTGGCAGATCATGCCTATAATCCCAGTGCTTTGGGAGGCTGTGGCAGGAGGATCACTTGAGTCCAGGAGATCGAGACCAGCCTGGGCAACATAGTGAGACTCCTTCTCTTTAAAAAAAAAAAAAAAAAAAGTACACACACACAGTGCAATTCTCTTTCTATGAAGTTCTAAAAGTTCAAAAATTGCCGAAATTTAACAACACATCATTTAGGGATACACCCGCAATACAGAAAAGCAAGGAAATGATTAGTCTCATATTCAAGATAATGGTTAACTCTGGAAGGAGGGAAATAAGTATGTATCTGGAGAGGTACACATGGGGGTCCTAAGATATCAGTAATATTCTACTTCTTAACCCAGCTGATGGGTACGTGGGTGTTTTATGTATTCTTTAGTATTAAGATACTTCACCAGACACTAAAAATACAGTCAAATGCCACACAAAGACTTTTCATTCAACAATGAATCACTGCAGAAACCGGCCTGAGCAAGAGCGAGACCCCATCTCTACTAAAAATATAAAGAATTGGCCAACTAAAAAATATATATATAAAAAATTAGCCGGGCATGGTGGCGCATGCCTGTTGTCCCACCTACTCTGGAGGCTGAGGCATGAGGATCGCTTGAGCCCAGGAGTTTGAGGTTGCTGTGAGCTAGGCTGATGCCACAGCACTCTAGCCCGGGCAGCAGAGTGAGACTCTTGTCTCAACAACAACAAAAAAAACCAATGAATCACTGCATACGATGTTGGTCCTTTAAGATAATACCATATTTTTACTGTAGTTTTTCTATATTTAGGTATGTTTAGGTACACAAACACTCACCATTGTGTTCCAATTGCCCACAGTATTCAGTACAGTGACATGCTGTACAGATTTGTGGCCTGGGAGCAACAGGCTGTCCCATCTAGCCTAGGTGTGTGCAGGCCACACCATCTGCATTTGTAGATGCAACTGCAATGATGTAGTTGCCTAGCGACACATTCTTCAGAATGTATCCCTGTCATTAAGCAACACATGAGTGTATATGGTATATAAAATATATAATACATAAAATGACAATACACCCTATACACAGATACACACATTGAAATATAATTAAATTATACGTGAATGCACACATTAAGAAACAAAGAGGCACCAGAACGCCCCCAATGAAAAACCCTGTTCTCCTAAAGGACATTTTGTTCAAATCTGCAGAATGCTTTCCCGATCTACTGTGTCTGTTTCTGCAGTGTTAAGAAATAAGAACCAAATAACTCTAAAAGCAGTTACTTGTTTGACTTTCTACCTGGAGAACACTTGAATTTCTTAGCTCTGTGGATTTCAGACAAGGCCTCACAGGCTGAGAAGGCTCTCCTCGCAGGCTGTACCAACGCCAGTCTGCACACACAGGCCTGTCCGGAGCAGCCAGTATTTCTCTTAGAGCAGTGGTTTCGATCCTTGGTGGCTGGCGGGGGACAAGCAGCCCCCAGCTCCTGCTTCTCACAGAGCTGTTCTGACTTTATTCATTTTACACAGGAGGTATGATTTTTCGTTTGAAGGGTTCCACCTGTCAAGAAATTTTGAACAGCATTGTCTTTGAGGAATTCTAGCTTTCTGGCGTTGGGAAGAGAATGCAGATCACCTTTCTCAACACTTTCATTCTATAAATGCAAAAAACAGAGGTTGAGGTTTTGAATTAAAAGCAAGATTATGGATTTTTAAAATAACCTTATAAAAACATACCATTGTGGTGACCAAAATGCACACCCAGTAAGCAATTTGCACTGCAGCAAATCTTAAGATTGCCTACTTTCTCTCCTGTCTTTACCTTAGCCCATCATCATCATCATCATCAATACCCAATGGCCCTAGAACAGCAAGAGGAACATGGGGCAGATCTGAAACCGATCTAGGCCAAGCTGATGAGCTAAATCCCAACAACCCCCCCAAATCCACACTGAATGCGTGCGTCTGATCACTTACACTGTACGGCCTCTTGACCGGGGGATTGTTCTAGTCTATGATCTGTCAATTCCAGCTCTTTTCTAATCTGAAGGGTAAGCACTAACCAGAGAAGGAAGATACATGGTGTTTGTGGGTGGGTAATCAAAGCTTGGAAAGCAGTGATTTCACTTTGGTAATAATAGGTAATCTGGCTCTAGAGGCTCATGGAGCAGGTGCATGGGCACATTCTAGCAGATGGCAAATTAACTTCTGCCACCCTCAGCAAGAATGTCCTTTATCCCGCCCAATCTCCCTGCCACACCTTCCTCACTTGCCAAGGAAAGGTCAAGCAGCCAGTCTGTCCAAGAACATAAAGACTGGTTTACTGTTCTCTTGTTCACCAGCCCTGAACAGCTGGTGTGTGGGTTGGTCCTCTCAGGCAGAAACGGTATTTGATACACTGTGCTAATTGGATGGCTGTAAGAAAAAAGGAATGTGTATTTTTATATGGCACTGTAGAACTTTTCCTAGAGTTGCACCAAATGTACACCTTAGCTGAATGAATACTATCAGTGTTTGGTCATAGCTAAACATCACTGTTACAGAACTGGTTGTTTGGGACACAAGGATGAATTTGAAACTCTATCAAAAAAACTTAAGTGCTATCATTTAATTCTTAGAATTGTCACAATTTGGCTGGACACGGTGGCTCATGCCTGTAATCCCAGCACTTTGGGAAGCTAAGGCAGGAAGACTGCTTTGGGCCAGGAGTTCAAGACCAGCCTGGCCAACAAAGCAAAATCCTGTCTCTACAAAAATAAAAATGAAAGAAATTAGGTGGGTAGGATGCACCTGCCTGTAGTCCCAGCTACTCGGGAGGTTGAGGCAGGAGGATTGCTTGAGCCCAGGAATTCAAGGCTGCAGTGAGCCGTGATGCCACTGCACTCCAGCCGAGGGACAGAATGGAGACCCTGATTTAAAAGAAAAAAAAATTTTTCAAAGTCTGATATTGCACTGACATGATACTTAGCACCCTCAGTCACTATTGCTCCTGTGTTATCTGTATGCTTGCAATATTAAATAAACGCTTAATTTTTTGTCTAAGGCTGGTGGAAGAGCAAGTTGCCTTTTGGCTGGCCCCTGACACCAAACTGGGTGTTCTGTTCCCTCCCAATAGCAAGGTGATGACTTATGTCTCCCCTCCTCAATTCCTAGAGTTAAAAACATCTGGTTGATGCCAATGATTTAACTTTACACAATCCCTCAACCTCAGGCTTTGGGCAGTGCTTCATGCTTTCTGAATATTTTCTGAAGCACTTAAAAGATTGTTGCCACACTGATTCTATTCCAGTGTTTTGCATGCCTTGTATTTTTAAATTCTTATAAACTTTTGTTACCACAAGAGTATAAAGTGAACTTACCTATTTCCCTAATTACTGCAAATTTGGTTTTGACTTTTTGATCACAAATTTATATGGTTACCTGATTTATTTAATCCTATATTTATACTTCAGGTAACTGACAAAATTCACATATACATAATTCTCACAACTAAAAAGCTTACCTGTGTTATTCAGATTATTTGTAATAAATCCGAACGCCAAGGCTGTTGGAGTAACCGAAGCGGCCAGTTATTACCACGCACGGACCAGGGAGGCATCAGTGCCAGGACTCACTCTACCGCAGTCTTAGGCTGAAGATGCTGGTGCTGGTGTCTGTCTTCACTTTCACTCTTCTGAAGCTCACACACAAGTCAGCAAGGATGAATGAAAATTGACCTGTGCTTGGACCAAGTTTTCCTAATGTAACTTTTAAGTTCCTTTGTGTTGCCACTGGTTTAGATCTTAGGAATATTCTTTGGTGTCTCATTAACTATTCAGTAGTTCACTGAGTATTTCTTACGTATAAGGCAAGTTGCAGAGTTCTGGTGGGTTAATCCTCACCATCCCATCAGGTTAGTATCCTAGTTATCTCTACTTTATAGGTGAGGAAACCAGAGCCTGGGGCAGAGGCCGTCATATTCTAGTTTAGGCTGATGTGTGTATAGGATTTGCAGAACTGAAAAAACTTTTTAATCAAAACCATCCCTGCAGATTGGAGCTGGATGGTCTATAAGGTTGAATGAGCTTTGGGTCTTTTTCTCAAGATGGGAAAATGGGCATATAGCACTTGAAACCTACTGTAACCTACTTTTTGGAAGACACTTTTCAATGTCTTCTATATGCCAAACATCAGCAAAACATTCCTTCTCTGTCCCCACGCAGATCCCAGGTCCCCTCTACTACTAAATTTATGTGATACTTGGATTGAGACCTTTGTCTCTGTGGATCCGTTTCATGTCACACTGACAGTCTGCAACTGCCAAAACAAACCTACCATCGTTCATGCACTTCCCTGTGGCGGCTTGATGGTTTCTTGGGTACCAGGACGCTCACGTTGCCTTAGCTTGGTAGCTTATCTTGTACCTTCACCCCTCCAAAAATTGAATTCCCTTTCAAACTCCCAGGATGGCCCCACACTGGGAGGCAGGTGATTTATCTTCTTTTCCATCAGTCTAAATCCTGTGCATTCTTTGTGGTTCAGCACTCAATCATTTGTTCCTAGCTCCCACGGTCCATATTCTATTTGTGTATGTTACCTGAGAACTCTCTAGCCTTAAATCAAGGTGCTTTAAGAACAAGGACATTATGTTAGCATCTGTGCTGACCACTATGTAGTCTGTGTACCAAATCAGTGATTTCAATGCATGGCTTTCAACTGTATCCTACAGGCTATTCAGCTACATAAGGATGGCCATCACCTGTCTTTCTGTATGGTTTTGTAGTGGTGCTGTCACCTTGAAATCAGGAATACTTAAAAAAAAAAAAGACTTGAAACTGGAATTTAAAATTTATATCACACTAATATTTGCAATAACTTTGTTTCCTAGTTATTTCTTTTGCATGTGTTGACAACATCTATAGTGGTGTTCTGCATGCAGTGTTCTGTGGATGCACCAGGTCATAAGACTACAAACAAAAGGCTGGTGCCACTTTGAACTGAGAATTTCAAAGACATGAAACAACTGGGATTTATTATAAGGCAAAAAATAGTGAACAATTATTGAATACCATTATGAGTCAAGCATTCTTCTAAGCATATGACATTATTTCACTCAAGATTCAGCACATGAGGCAGCTACTACTATATGTTTATATAGTGAGGGACATTTTGGCTCAGCACTCAAGTCACTCACTCAAATCACACAGCTAGGAGAGGAGCCAGGACTTGGACCAAGTGTAACCGCTAGGTTATAAAGGTACACGCCTCAAATTCCGTTGCCACATACTGATTGAAATTATTTAACTCTCTCCTAAAGATGCCATGTCCTAAAACCAAAGACTCATTTTGTTCTCTCCTTAACCTATGCCATGTACCTATGTTCCTTAAAATAATTTTAAGCTAGATACCACTCCAATGATGGTATAAACTCAGTAAAGCAGCCCAATTTCACAACTTTAGTCTTTTGAAATCCTAGAAGTGACAATTCATAACGTTCAGGACATAGACTAAAAATGTGTGGAACTTTCCTTACACACAATCAATTTTTGCTTGTATGTTTTTTCCTATAGTCAAAGAGGTCCAGGAAAATATCATGTAAAGTGGCACAAGTTTGGATTTGTCAAAGAATGTGGAACAGCAAGGTCATGAGGTCCGATCTCCCTGACAGCGGACCAGAGGCCTCAGGACAGAGGCTGTTGGTAGATGGGAGGTTGGACCCCTTTGCTTTCATTGTCCAAACAGTTCCTTACAAGGAAGTTCCCTGCTATCACACTAAGGGGAAATCTGTTTGTAACAGGAAAAAAATGCTTTTCAAAGTACCTATTTTTAGCATACTTTTGGGAAATTAATATGCATTTAACACACTTGTAACAAAACATGAGACAACACTGTGTCCATATGAATTAGGGAAGGGGGAAGAGATCAAAGAACTGCATGAAAATGTAGGTGGCTGGGTCAGAATAATAAAGCAAGTCAGTTGTGAATTTACTCCCAAGTTCAAGTGAACCTAGACAATAAGAAAATTATGGAGACAGATTAAGTCCCATTGCCCCAAATAGTAGAGGAGGATAGTTCAATCTCATCACTCTATTATAGACATTTAGTTATATTCAGGTTATAACTCAAAGAATATGTCCATCTATATTAAAATCCATCTTTGGAAAACAGACTATCTGAAGGAAGACAAATCCAAAATGAAACTGTGTGGTTTCCAGAGCAATTTATTCATTAAAATCTACTCAATATGCCATCAACAGTTCTCCTGTGTGTATTGTGCTGATAAATAGACACTGAGAGTATTTAACAAGTACGTCATTTAATAAGTCTGAATGCATTTTCACCACATGGTATTGTACACGGTCATCTGTTGACAGATTTCTTTTTAACAGATCTTAGTTTAAAAAAGTCATAGATAACTGTGAGTTCTGTATAAACCGGTGGATAGTAAGTTAGTTCTTTTGTTTTGACTTATAAGCCTCAACTTCACCGCAGAATAAAGAATGTAGGCCAAAGAAAGCATAATCGGTCACTCGTATAGAACAGTATTGTTTCTATAATTTGAAGCTTTCTGAATTGACGAGTTCAGGCCTGATGTAACTGTAAAAAGATTACTTAATGAATAGACTATATGGAAATTGTACAAAATGTTATTAACTTTAATCATTAATAGCTTAAACAGCACTATATTACTCACTGCTATTCAAAATCAAAACCTGTTTTTGAATCCCCAGGAAGGTGGCATGTGTACACTACCATGCCACCTTGAACTTAGGGGTGTGTCAACACATATTTCAACAGAAACTTTGGCTTTAGGAAAGAGTCACAAACATTTAAAAGAATGGCTTTAATCGTCATTTTAAGTATACGGTAGGGGAAAAGTGTG
>VBSM01003044.1:2450829-2469909 GCA_008086735.1 Cheirogaleus medius
GAGGTTGCTGTGAGCTGTGATGATGCCACTGCACTCTAGCCTGGGCAACAGAGCGAGACTCTATCTCAATAAATAAATAATAAATAAATAAATTAATTAATTAATAAAAGATCGCCTTGGTGTCTGTGAGGAGAATGGACTGTAGGTGGGCAGGAGTGGAAGCTGTCAGACCAGGCAGCAGGTTGTTGAAAAATGTGACTTTATTGTTGACTATTTTCTTATCTACAACATCACCTATCTAAGAAGCCTGTTGTGAGAATATACCTTGCAGTGTACTTAGGGAGCCACTAGGAACAATGATGACAGTGACAATGAGGATAATAATCATAACTAGTGTTTATTGAGTGCTTACTATGTGCCATTCTCTGTGCTCACGGCCTTTCATGCATGATCGTATCTAACCTTTACAGGAGTGAAGTTCAGGGGTTAGGTAAGGGTCAGAGAGGTTAGGTGATGTGGCCGAAGACACAGAGCTAAGAAGCTACAGAGCCTGGATATGAGCTTGAATTTGAACCCACGTTCATCTGACTCCACGCTTTCTAGCCATTCTGCTGTGCTGGGCCTCCCAGGAAAAATATTTTATAAACAGTAAAGAGCTGTTCAAGTATCAAGTAGGAGAAGCCACATGGAGGAGACTTGTTCTGGACTCGCAGGCTGGAAAAGCCAAGTTCTAGTAGAGAGTCCATATGCGACTCACTGTGTGGCCTTGGGCAAGTCGCTTACCTGACTTAGGTGAAACACGCTCAATAAGCCCGGACTCGCCTCCCGCAGCAATGGGTGAGACGGCTGTTTGAGCAATAATGATACCAGCCAGGCTCAGTGCTGGGAGCTTTGCATACATACATGTTCTTGTTTCGTTTCATCCTCAATAACTCTAGGAGGCACAAGCTCTCCCTACCCCATTTTTAGAAATTGAGGTGAAATTCACATAAAATTAACCATTTTAAAGTGTGCAATTCAGTGGCATTTAGTGCATTCATAGTGTTAAACAAACATCACCTCTATTAGCAGTTCCAAAACCTTTTCATCCCCCCAAATGGAAATCCATGCCCATTAGCCATCACCCCCTTCCTCCCAACTTCTGGCAACTACCAATGTGTTTCCTGTGTCTCTGTATTTGTTCCTTCTGGATATTTCATATGAGTAGAATCATAAAATATATGAACTTTGGTGCCTGGCTTCTTTCACTTAGCGTAGTGTTTTTTTTAAAGGCTTACCAACATTGTAGCGTGTGACAGGACTTCATTGCTTTTCAAGGCTGAATCATACTCCTTCATATGATAGACCACATTTTGTTTATCCAGTCATCTGTTGATGGACATTTGGGTTGTCACGACCCTTTTTTTTTTTTCAGTTGAGGGACCTAAGACCCAGGAAAGTTCAATGACTTCCCCAAGATCAGAGAATAGACAAGTTGGCAACTCTGAATTTTAAACTACAAAGACCACACTTTTGCCTGGTTTACCTGTATTAGAAATTCCCTCACCCTGGTTGATGATGAAAAAAATTTAATGAACTATTTAAAGCTTAGAGCAAAGTACCCCACTCTCCCATTCTCACGAGAGTTAACAAATGCTAGCATGTGGCCATATATAACTTAGATTTTCTTTTCTTTTTTTAGGTAACAAAGGAAACGAAGCATTATGATTGAAACTGAAGCATTATGATTGAATCCTTTCTCCATCCCACTCACTTCCCCTTCCCCTCCCCAGAGGTAGCAGCCAGGCAGCCCAAGATTGTTGCGTAGGTGACTATGTTTCCACTAAGTTACAGCAATGCATAAACAAACTAACAGTCGACAAGGAAGAAATCCAACAACCTTAACCCCCAGGGGCAGATGGAATGGGTTTTTATAAAGCCAGATTTATTCGATTTCAAAGACAGTCTCTGATTCTGAGCGCAGGACTTTGCGACTTTATTTATATTAAAATGTCCTTCCAAGTATGAAATGGTGGTAATAGAGACAGATCGCTATTTTTTAAATGTCCCATTTGGCAAAAGAAAAAAATCCAAATGTGGGAGGATGGAAAAATAACTTGTGGCATGTTTAGGCAATGATGGAAATGAATGAAACTGAGCTACGTGTATCAACACAGAGCCATCTCCAAGCTAATGTCAAGCCAGCAAAAGCCAGCTGGGGGGAAGGATTAGGTCTGATGCTACTTCCATAAAAGTTTAATATGGCAAAACACTATTACATATTTAGGGCAGTGTTTTTAAAACTTTTTTTGGGCCACGATGTGCTATAAGAAAGATATTTTACATCCCAACCCAGTACACATACACACAGATGTAAAAGTTGAACAAAAAATTCACAAGACAATGCTTACTTTACTACATGTAACACACTCTGATCATTTTTTTAATCCTATCCTAGCTTTTGTAGAGATGGGGTCTCACTATGTTGCCCAGGCTGGACTTGAACTCCTGGCCTCAAGCAATCTTCCCACCTTGATCTCCCAAAGTGCTGGGCTTACAAGCATGAGCCACTGTACCTGCTCCTTGCTTGAGGCCAGGAGTTTGAGATGAGCCTGGACAACATAGCAAGACCCCATCACTATAAAAAATAAAATAATTAGCCAGGCATGATGGTGCGTGCCTGTAGCCTTTGCTACTCAGGAGGCTGAGGCAGGAGGATTGCTTGAGCCTAGGAGTTCGAGGCTGCAGTGAGCTATGATTGAGCCACTGCACTCCAGCCTGGACAACAGAGAGAGACCTTGTCTCTAAAAAAAACCAAAAAGATTCATTCATTTATGTGGTGTGTGTCAGGAGTCCATTCCTTTTTATTTCTGAGTAGTAGCCATCACAGAGATAGATAAGAATATGTTCATCTGTTTACCTGTTGGCAGGCATCTGGGTTATTTCCAGTTTTTAGATGATCATTTTTATGCCTGAGATGGTTTATCAAAAAATAAACATACAATTTGAGATAGTTTTTTTAAAAAGAAAAAGGAAAGGGAAACCCAAAAAAGCAAAAATAATAATAAATACATCCTGTGACAGCGCGTCCCCTCCACTACTCTGGCAGTTTTCCTGGCGTCAAACCCCCAAGTCAAGGCTTCCCTGCCAGCACCCCGGAAAACCGCTGACGCTGTCCGCAGGGGAAGTCAACGGTTGGCCTCTGGGCAGAGAAACCAGTGGTCCCCGGGGACTCTCTTGGTTTCTGCAGTGACCTGGCCTTTTCTCCCAGGAAGTATTGATCCCCATAAAGGGGCTGTTGGCTTGGCTTAGCAAGTCTTTGGATCTCGGATTCGTGTGGCCTGGAATGTCCAGCTCCGGCTCCTTGCCGAGCATCCGAGCTGCACGTCGATGGGTTCTGGAATAGGCTCTTTCCTCCAGCACTGCCATCTGCCCACGCGCTGGCCCCCAGCCAGCCCGCAGGCAAGCTCCAGCCACATTTCAGGGCCCTCCAGAGCCAAGAACAGGCTTCCAGGGCCTGCTCAGAGCAGATGATCTTTTCTGCTTATGAGAGTTCAAGCCTCATTTCCTCCTTATACTCTTGAGATTAGACTAAAATCATGGCCTTACAGCCAGGCGGGAAACTAAGGCTAACCTTACAGAGGCCAGAAAGGTTTCAAGTGGGCCGAGAGCAGCCGAGTCTGAGCTGCTGGCTGTCCTCTCTCTGCACTGACCCCAAAAAGCCATCCTCTGCTACTTCCAAGCCATGTCTGGCTGCACGTGCCCTGCTGGGTACATGCCTGCTACCTGGAAGCAGGCTACGGGATCAAACTCCAGCTCTGTCCCCTTAGTGGCTGGGTGGCTTTGGGCAAGTGACTTGACATCTCCGAGCCTCAGTTTTGTCATCTGTGAAGATAGCACAGGATCGAGAGACTTAGTATATGGGGGGTAGTACGATATTTAGTACGATACTTTGCATCGTACTGAACACAAAGTATGTGCATGATGTTTTCCCAAATGGGCCATGACAATATTTCTGGTCCCACATGCTCTTCTAGAACCTCAAAACTCCCAGGAGATGGACTCCATGGCCCCTCCACCTGCCTGTGGGACTGTGGCCACAGTGGAAGCGATGCTAGGTGGCTTTGGAGACTCGGTCTCAGAAGGTCACATAGCCTCCATCTGGCTCTGTGTTCCTCCTGGGACATTTGCTCTTGGAACTCTGCCCCTGTGCTGGGAGGACCCAAGGCCACATGAAGAGAGTCTGTGGAGGTGTTCTGGCCACAGCCCCAGGTGAGGTCCCAGGTGACAGGCAGCGTCAACCTTTGGACTTGGGAGTGAAAATGTTTCAGATGAGCTGTCCACCGAGTCCCACCCAAACTGCAGACCCGTGAGCTAAATAAATGTCATTGCTTTAAGCCATGACATGGCTGGGTGTTTTGTTATGCAGAACGGACAACCAGAGCACACAAAGGCCACATAAACCTCGGTGTGTCACTCGATGTCTCTCCCTTGCTCACACTCCACACTCCCCATCCGTCGGCCAACCCCAACGCATTCCAAAGCCAGCCCCCTCGAGTCCCAGCCACCCCATCTCTTGCTGGCAGGACTAAGGCAAACTGTTTCCACTCTTGCCCTCCTACCGTCTCTTCTCCACCCGACAGTCCAGAGCGATCTCTGAGAAACAGAACTATAGTGGCACTCCCTGTTCTAAAGCTCCTGCGGCCTCTTGTCAACTTGGAATGAAACCCAGACTCCTGCCTGTGGCCTATAAACAGTGCTGTGCTGGTAAGTCAGCACTCCAAGAAGAAAAATATGCCCGCCCTGATTTGTAGCTTTTGCCAATTTTCTTGTGTTAATACTCCCACTGCGGTTGGTTTCAAGCTACCGAGGCACCATCTTCCAGCTCTCAGGAATCAGTAGAGCTGCCTCCTAGGACAGAAATGCTCTCCCCTTTCATTCAGGTCTCTGCTTAACTGTCACCCTGCCAGGGAAGCCTTCTCTGACCACCTGTCTAAAATACCCCTCTTATTTTTTTAGAGACAGGGTCTCGCTCTTGGTCAGGCTGGTCTCGAACTTCTGAGCTCAAGCAGTTCTCCCACCTCGGCCTCCCAGAGTGCTAGGATTACAGGCGTGAGCCACCACGCCCGGCCATCTTTTTTGTTTTCATATTCCACTTGGCACAACAAAAGCCTGGGGAGAAACCAAACCAACCCAAATATGGGTAGATGAGGGATCTTGCTATGCTACCCAGGCTGGTCTCAAACTTCTGGCCTCAAGCAATCCTCCCACCTTGGCCTCCCAAAGTGCTGGGATTATAGGCGTGAGCCACCACACCCAGCCTGAATTTTTAACGTATCAGATAAACATTACTTATCTAATAAAAATTTCAAGTTAAAATGTTGCTCATTATTATTAGTCTATCTTTTAAAAATATTTAGCAGTTTACTGTCCATTTTTAAATAATATATGTGCTAAGGGCTGAATTCTGTCCTCCCCAAATTCATATGCTGAAGTCCTAACCCCCAGAGCCTCAGAATGTGACTGTAGTTGGTGATATGACCTTCGAAGAGGTAATTAAGTCAACACAGGGTCACTGGAGTGGGCCCTAATCCAATATAAACGGTGTTTATGAGAAGAGGAGATTAGGACACAGATATGCTCACAGAAGAAGAACCTGTGAACAACACACAAGGAGAAGACGGCTATCGCCAACCAAGCAGAGAGCCTCGGCATGAAACCAACCCTGCTGGCACCTTGATCTTGGACTTCCAGCCTCTACGACTGTGAGCAAATAAATGTCTCTGTTTAAGCCACCTGGTGTGTGGTACTTTATTATGACAACCCTAGCAAACTAATACAATGTGTTAAACATATGGAAAATATAAAAACATGAAAAGGATAAAATGACACATAACTCTACCAACCCGTAGGAAGATGCCACTTCTGACTGTGAATAAAAGCAAGGGGCTTGGGTCGCCTCTCCTCACCTCTGCACTGGGGAGGGCACTTCTGGCTTTTTCCCTTCAGAACTCCTGGCTTCAAGTGATCCTCCCACCTCAGCGACCTGAGTGGCTGGGATAACAGGTATGAGCCACCAGGCCCGGCTAATAATTGGCACTTTAAAAGGGGGTGAAATCAATAATTCCCAGGGTCTCTGGACACTCTGTTATAGCTGAGAACACAGGTTCTTTCCTCTTTTCTGTTCTATCATCTCAGAGTATTTGCTGCCTTGTGGCCACAAGATAGCTGTCATAGCTCCAGTCATCACAGAAAATTCCAACAATGTTCAGTTGGAGGCATTTTAAAACATATGTTTGTTTTTTTTTAATTTTCAACTTCTATATTGAGAGTCGGGCTCTGCCAGCAAGGGAGAAGGTGGGTAGAAGAAATATTGGGAATGGCTGTTGTGTGGGCAGCCAACCAACACTGTCTCTCACAACAGCATTGACTCTGCTGCTTTCTAGCTATATGACTTGAGTCTCTCTGAACCTCAGTTTCTTTCTCTGTAATTTGGAATTATAGTGTCACCTACTTTGGTGGGGGATGGGAAATTGAATTCGACACAGGAATTCACTCAGAGGGCTGAGAATTTCCCTGGCAACAGCAAGAGTTCAGTAAATATTAGTTGTTATGGTGACTGTGTTGTTCTTAGCATGATAAAGGGAAATTCAGTGCAACATAATGTAAGAGCAGTGGACTTTGAGCCAAAAGCTTCTGCGTAATTGTTAGATTATCCATTAATTAGGTCAGTCACTCTGGACACATTCAACTTCTCAGCCTCAGTTTTCCCTATCTGTAAAATGGGGGTAAGTTCCAAATGAGGTTTTATATATATATATATGATAGTTCCTATTCAGGACCTTTTATTTTTCTATTCAAAAAATATTTACTGAGCACCGGCTACGTGCCAAGCACTCTTTCGGGCAGTAAGTAAAACAGAAACTACCCACCTCCAGCCCTGCAAAAAAAAGAAAAAGAAAAAGAAATAAAAAGTCACTGCCTTTATGCAGCCGTGGGGGGAGGTAGGGGACGTAAAATAAAAATGACAAACTGTATAGAATGTTATATGGTGATATCATGAAGGAAGGGGGACAGAAAATTCGGACTGTTATTTGCAAGGACCAGGAAATCCAACTTCAAGTGGCTTAAGCAAAAATGTTAATTGATTGAATGAGAGTAAAATGTGGCCGGGCATGGTGGCTCACGCCTGTAATCCTAGCACTCTGGGAGGCCAAGGTGGGAGGATCACTCAAGGTCAGGAGTTCGAAGCCTGAGCAAGAGAGAGACCTCGTCTCTACTAAAAATAGAAAGAAATTATCTGGACAACTAAAAATAACATAGAAAAAATTAGCCGGGCACGGTGGCGCGTGCCTGTAGTCCCAGCTACTCGGGAGGCTGAGGCAGGAGGATCGCTTGAACCCAGGAGTTGGAGGTTGCTGTGAGCTAGGCTGACGCCACGGCACTCTAGCCTGGGCAATAGAGTGAGACTCTGTCTCCAAAAAAAAAAAAAGAGAGAGTAAAATGTGAATGCATAACGAGCAACATTCAAGTATGGCTTCATCCAGGAGCTCAAATGATACCATCAGGGCTCATCTCTCTGTGTCTCTCTCCTTCCATCACCAAGTTCACCTTCCTTCTGTGCTAACTCCACTCTCTCAATCAGATCGTCTCCCCTGGTTGGAGAGGTGGCTGCCAGCAGCTCCCACCCTGGGTGAGACAGAAGTCACCGGCCTGGCTCAGTGGTCCAACCTGAACAGACAATCACTGTGGCCAGGGGCGTGTGGGACTCTGATTGGCCAGACCCAGTCACATGACCACACTGGGCACCGGAAGTCAAATTGCCATCGCCCAGGCCAAATGAACCAGTGATGGGGGCAGGGCGTGTCCTTAGGACGATGGAGGTGGGGAGTGACACAGTGTAGGTGGCCAGTGTCGAGTAGCTGAATTTGAAGGAAGCCATTGGCCTCCTGTCTCCGAGTTCTAACCTGGCTGCCTTTGGTTGCGTCAGAAAATTATTTCTGAAAATTGTTGGCAGTGCTGGCCTGGTGTTTCCTGCCAAAGAAACTCAGCCACCAGAATTAAAGGTCCAGCCGCTTAATGGATGTGCAGCCCGGCAGGAAGACAGGTCTGTCGCGAGCAGAATGGGTGCCCGAGGCGCTCAGGGCGAAGACCCGCCTGGTGTTGGAGCAGCTCACACTGTCCTGCCTTTAGCGGCCTCAGGCATGATCCGACTGGGATGGATGTCTCTGGTTCACGTCTTTAGGGAAAGCAGGAGCTTCCCAGGCTAGAGCAGAGCCAGGGTTGAGGGCTGTGACAAGAGACAGAGATGAGGGACATAGCAGGGCAGCAGCACCCTGCGGGAGTCATCCTGGAAGCTGTCTTGTTTTTTGCAAAACTTGAGAACTGTCCTCTGCAACCGCCAGAAATCATAATTTTCCATCATGCCATGTCCAGAGCATTAAGAAAATAATAAAACAAGATAAGAAGGATGTATACCATAGAATTAATGTGGGCTGTATATTAATAGAATAGAAACTCAAGCACATATTGGTTTGTTTTTCTCTCGCATTAAAATAAAGTTCAGGCCGGGCGCGGTGGCTCACGCCTGTAATCCTAGCACTCTGGGAGGCCGAGGTGGGCGGATCGTTTGAGCTCAGGAGTTCGAAACCAGCCTGAGCAAGAGTGAGACCCCATCTCTACTAAAAAAATTGAAAGAAATTAATTGGCCAACTAAAATATAGAAAAAAATTAGCCGGGCATGGTGGCGCATGCCTGTAGTCCCAGCTACTTGGGAGGCTGAGGCAGAAGGATCGCCTGAGCCCAGGAGTTTGAGGTTGCTGTGAGCGAGGCTGATGCCACGGCACTCACTCTAGCCTGGGCAACAGAGTGAAACTCTGTCTCTAAAAAATAAATAAATAAATAAATAAATAAATAAATAAATAAAATAAAGTTCATCAGAGGCAGCTTAGAGCTTGTGTGGGAGATCCACAAAGCCATCAGAGACCAAGGTTTTTTTCTTACCTTTCCCCTCTGTCTTCTTTTGTATTTGCTTACATTCTCAAGGTTGCTGGAAAGTTTTCATAGCCCACTCTAGAGAGGAACCACAAAGTCACCAAGCAGAAGGGATGGATGCGTGATTCTATTAAGGGAGGAATGGAAGATTTCCAATCCACTGCAAGGACCAAGACAGAGTGCTAACATTTCTTTTTAACAGCGCTCACTCCCCATCGTAGTGCCTTGCATCTTGCAGGTGTGCAAGAAATATTGCTGACTGAGCTATATCCTCCCAGCTGCTCCAAGACGGCAGCAACTTCCTGCTCACGTGGAAAATCAAAGATGCAACAATCGGACCTCTGATTTATTGCACACTTGACTTCAAGCCAGGGACAGTGCTTAGGGAAACACCCTACGTGCATCTTTTCATTTTATTTAAAACATTTTAATTGTGGCTAATCATCTTATTATTTAATTATTACTTTATTATTTTATTTCATTTTACTTTTTATTTTTTGTTTGAGGCAAGGTCTTGCTCTGTTCCCAGAGCTGGAGTGCAGTAATGCCATCATAGCTCACTGCAACCTTGAACTCCTAGGCTCAAGTGATCCTCCTGCCTCAGCCTTCTGAGTAGCTGGGACTACAGCATACACCTTCATGCCTAGCTAATTTTTCTATTTTTTGTAGAGATGGGGTCTTGCTACCCCATTGCCCATGCTGGTCTTGAACTCGTGACCTCAAATGATCCTCCTGCCTTGGCCTCCCAAAGTGCTGGGATTACAGGCATGAACCACTATGCCCAGCCTTAATAATGATTTTAAACATTAGGGACTTGAAGCCCAGAGAGGGTAAGTGACTTGTCCAAGGTCACCCAGTAAGTGGTGGCTCAGGGACTTGAACCCTCATCTGCCCGACTCAAAAGGTCCTTTTCTTAAATATTAAGTGATCTTGCTTCCTCGATTCTCAAAAAACTACCAGGATGGTGCACTATGATGCTCACTGCAATGTCATCAGAGCCAACACTCATGGGAGGCTTATTTTGTGCCCAAGTCTGTTCTCAGCATTGTTCCCATGTAGTCCTCACAAACAGTCCTGTGGAGTTAGCACTGTAATTGCCCCAGGGTACACATGTGGAAGCAGAGTTGCAAGCAAGTTGAGTGAGTGGCCCTCGAGTGGCTGAGCTAGGGTTCAAACCCCGGCTACAAAGCCGCAGCAGCTGCCGTCAGCACTGCCCCCGTCTCCTGGCAGTGATCGCCTCTCTGTGCAAACCAGCCTGATGGCTCAAACTGCCCACTCTGCCTTGCACAACTCCAAGGGTAGGTGCCTCCTTAAATTTTGCACCCTGGACACCTCCCTTACCTCCCTCTATCCCTGACCTGCTACTGGCACCTGCCCACCGAGGGCCTGCTCAACAAGTTTGGGAGCAGATCGGAGTGCCAGGAAATTAGCTTCCCCTGGAGACATCCTTCGACCAGTGGCAGAGGGAGTTGGTGGATAAATACCCCAGCTCACTCGCCCCTCAGATGGGGGAACTCTGAGTGGTGTCCTACGCAGTCCCTGGCATTCCCCAGCAGAAGTGGCCCCTCATTGTCCCCAGCGGTAATTGGCTTGATAAAATATACCCTTCTATTAACTTCCCTCCCTTCCCTGTCTCTCCTCCCCATTCCTTTCCTGATGTTTCCTGGCATCACCTCCCAAATATACAATCTGCAGTGAAATCTTTGTCTCCGAGTCTGTTTTGGGGGGAACTCAAGCTAAATTAGAGCCTGAAGTCCCAACCGCTACACATACTGCCGACATATATCAATGTCGTTTGTAAATGCAAACAGGACAAACAACTTAGAAAAAAACCTAGAAGTCCCCTGAACAGGGAACTGGCTAAATAAATCTTTTGTGTGCGAGCATATAAGTGGTTGTGTATGCCTGCCTGTGTGTGTGCATGCGTGTGAAGTTGTGTGTGTGCACAGACCTCTGGGAGGGGCCACTTTCATGCCATAAAAACTTGCTTGAAAGTTCAAGGTTATTCGATCAAGCCACGAGCAGGCAAACTTGGAAGCGTGGAGCAATTTCTCCTCGCAAACAGCCTAGCGGGAAGGGCATCTATTGATAAGATCAACACAAACGAATCTGCCATTTGTTGTGAATTATCAGAGTTCAAGGCAGCCTTGAGCAGCATCGCAAGCTGTGGGTTTCTGTTCTTCTGGGGATTTTTTTTTGGTGGGGGAGGGTTTCCTTCAGAGGCCTGAGGCTGGGAGGAGGAGTGTGGAGGAGAGAAGCTGATGCAGCTTAAACTGGAGGCTGTTGCAGGTTCTTGTCAACCTAAATTACATCAGCGTGTGTGTGTGTGTATTTTAAAGTGATTTAGCCTGGATAACTCAACAAGGCTACAATCCCACTTGGAGGCACAGGATCGGGCATTGGTCGGGCCTGGAATCTGAAATCTAAGTGGAACTCGTCCCTTCGCCTTCCATTAACAGAGCCAGCGTTGATTGGTCAAGGTCACCCAGCATTAGATTAGGTCTACCTTGGTTCGAATCCCAGATCTGCCTTCCTTCACAGCCCTCAGCCCTTCCCGGCAGCCTGGGGTGGATGTGTCAGTCAGCTTTGCTGCGTCACAAGCAGCCCTCACTCCCCAGTGGTTCACAGCAACACACACACATTTCTTGCTCTTGTTAATGTCAGTGGCTGCAGCTGTGGTTCTGCTGGGCTCTGCTCCCTGTGTCTTTTCATCCTGGGGCCCTGTGGGACATGCACATTCCTGTGACAGAAGGGAAATGCAAGAAAGCAGGAGAAAACTCTAGCAATGCCTCCGACAGCTCCCGGTTGGACAAGACGCGTGCCGCTTGCACTCACATTCTGTTGGCCGAAGCGCGCCCCGTGGCCAGGTCAACAGGGGCAGGGAGGTGTAATCCTCTTGTGGGGATGAGAGGAAGGAGAGAAAAGTTGAGGACAATCGCACAACCTACCATGCTTGCCCTCTTAGTTACGAACATTTGCTGCTCTCCCATCTGTGCTTCAAATACACCTCCCCACCCCCGAGGAAGTCACCTCAAAACGTCACGTCCAGTCGTGACAGAAAGCTTGAGAGTCTGGGCTCTTGTCATGGTCTCTGCCTCATCTGCGGGGACGTCATTGCCTCTGACAGCCTTTTCTGCATGACCTTGTGCTGTCCGGAAGGAACAGAATAGGCTGTCACTGTTTTAATTTCCGCTGGGACAATCTGGGGAAGGGCATTTCAGCAGCAAGAGGGCTGAAGGCCAGCTAGGCCAATCGTAGCAAGAGATGATAATAATAATTATTGCTAACATGTATTGGACACATCCTATGGCCCAGGCAACATGTTAAAAACCGCGTCTCTTTTATCATCACAGAAATGCCGTTTTATTATTTTATCCCATTTCCTAGCATTATCAACCCCATTCTACAGATTTGGAGACTGAGAATTGGAGAGGTTGTCCCTGATGCCAATTCACAGAACCACTTGCTTAGTTATTGAAATACCTCCTCACTACTTACCCTAGAGCTGTGGTCCCCAATCCCAGGTGTCAGTCCTCGGCCTGTTAGGAACGGGGCTGCAAATCGGGAGGTGAGGGGCAGGTGAGCGAGTGAAGCCTCATCTGTATTTATAGCCGCTGCCCATCGCTCACATCACCGCTAAGCTCCGCCTCCTGGCAGATCGGCAGCGGCATTAGATTCTCATAGGAGCGTGAGCCCTGCTGTAAACTGCGCATGCGAGGGGTCCAGGTTGCTGCTCCTTATGAGAATCCAATGCCTGATGATCCGAGGTGGAGCTGAGGTGGTGATGCTAGCGCTGGGGAGCGGCTGCAAATACAGATTATCGTTAGCAGAGAGGTTCGAGTGCACAGACACCACAATAAATCAATTGCCTGCAGACTCATGTCAAAACCCTACCAGTGAGTGGCAAATGACAATGTAATAACAATAAAAATAAAGTGCGCAATAAATGTAATGTGCTTGAATTAGCCCGAAACCATCCCCACCCAACCTCAGTTTGTGGAAAAATTGTCTTCCATGAAACCGGTCACTGGTGCTAACAAGGTTTGGGACCGCTGCCCTAGAGGATGGTTTATGGTCCTGAGCTACTAACCCTCTAATTTCTACCACTGCCGGCCCACTTCCAGTGCTTTCCACGCCACCTGAAGCAGTCCAGTGCCCTTACCACGCTCTCCCAACAGCCTCGCTGATCTTTCCCTCCCACTCCTCAACCCACAACTTGTCACTCTGAGCAACGGTTCTGTGTTAGTATTAAAACAAGTTCAGCTGCTTTAACAAAGAAATACCAACAAGTAGTGACTGAAATAAGATAGAAGCTCATTTCTCTTTCATATAACGGCACATATAGGCAGACCAGGGCTGGATGTTAGCTCCATAATCATCCGGTACCCAGGCTCCTCCATCTTACTTTTCTGCTGTTCTCTCAACACGTGCCTGCTCTCTCAAGAAACAAGATGACTGCTGCAGCCCCTTCCATCACATCTGTATTCCGGCTATGAAGAAGCTTGCACAGAGAAAACAAAGGGTGTGTCCCTTGTTTTTCAGGACATTTCCCAGAGCTTATATGTACCATTTCCATGTGCATCCCACTGACCGGGAGGTAATCACGTGATCACATCGCTGCAATGGAGCTGCAATGAGGTGTCGCTGCTATTCTGGGTGGCCCTGTGTGGTTTTATTACTGAAGGAAGAAGGAAGCACAGATGTTGGGGAACAAGTTTCCAGGGAAGGCCCCACTAGGCCTGGGGGTGTCCCAGACTGGTTAACAGAACAATCGCTCTTCCAGTGTGAGCTCTGCGCCAGTTCCGAGCGGAGGATGCGGCTCGAGGAGCACGGGAATCGTCTGCTTGGTTTCTCCTCTGGTCCCCAAACTCACAAAACAGAACCCCTCCTTAGAAGGCTGTTTACGAGACGGGCTTGTGGTACCCCAGTGCCAGCCTTTTCAAAGGCCACCTGCCGCAAGAGCCTGAGGCCATGCCCAGGGGACCGCCCTGGCCCGTGCACAGTCCTCCTCAGCTTTGCTGGTTCGCGCCGCATGAGTTGCACGCTGGGAGCTGGGAGCGCGGGGTTAGAACACTGGTTCCTCTGGGGTTTGGACCCCAGGGTCTTCTCATCATCAGTCTTTCCATCTGTGAAATGGTGCCAAGAATGGCGTGGCACCCCGCATTTGAGGGTTTTCTTTCCAGCTTTCTCCAGGGCTTCCTTTAGTCTCTCCTTTCTCATTTTATTTTCTCTTCCCAAACTCCTCACTCCCGAGATCCCCTGACGCCCACAGGTGCCGTGGAAGGTCTCCCCGCCGCGCCAGCAGCGCCAGGCTTTAGCTCTGTTACCCAGGAGGAAGGCAAAGAGGGAAGTTGCAGGGAAAGAAATCTGAATCAGATGACATTAAAGGACACAAGTGGTGGCTTTGAGAGAGCGGGACCTTGTGCACAGGGTCCCACGAGGGGACACATGGGTGCACACACGTGTGTGTCCTCAAATAGACACGCTGTGTGAGACGCCCCGGCGGCGGGCGTTTCAGGGAAAACAAGAACGTTGTTCAATTATCCAGCTGTTCTGTCTGAATGTGTTGCGCATCTGGTGGCCTGGAAATCTCTGGGTGACCTTTCACTTTCTATTTACTGTCTTGCGGTCTGCACCCAAGCGCAGGGCTCTAGAGGAGGGAAAAGGGAGGAAAAAAGGGAAATGGGGGTGGATTGGAAGCAAGGAGTGGGGGGAGGGAAAAAAGCTGATTGAGAGAGAGAGAGAAAGAGAGAGAGAGAGAGGAAGGGGGAGAGAGAGGAGAGATTCAAATAGGGAGACAAAGAGAAAGATAGAGAAATTCATACACAGGCTGGGTGGGGTGGCTCACGCCTGTAATCCTAACACTCTGGGAGGCTGAGGTGGGAGGGTCGCTTGAAGTCGGGAGTTCGAGACCAGCCTGAGCAAAAGTGAGACCCCCATCTCTACTAAAAATAGAAAGAAATTAGCCAAACAACTGAAAAATAGAAAAAATTAGCCGGGCATGGTGGTGCACATCTGTAATCCTAGCTACTCGGGAGGCTGAGGCAGGAGAATCACTTGAGCCCAGGAGATTGAGGTTGCTGTGAGCTAGGCTGACGCCACGGCACTCTAGCCTGGGCAACAGAGTGAGACTCTGTCTCAAAAAAAAGAGAGAGAGAGAGAAAGAAATTCATACACAGACACACAAACATAGAAAAAGAGATAGACGCACATGGAAAAAGTTGGTCGGATGCAACATAAAGCAGAAGAGAGAGACGTAGACAAAGGTTGAGAGCGAGAGACCAAAATACAGAGACGGAGACAAAGAAACCCAGACACACACACACATATTCCCAGAGGGGGACTCACTGGAAGTGCTGGCCTGCAGGCCCCCCGAGGGAGAGAGGGACAGAGAAAGAGACAAAGAGACTGAGAGTGAGAGAGAGACACACATTTGGAGATATCAGGAGAAAAAGATAAAAGAAATAGAGAGAAACAGAGCAAGGAAAAGGCACAAGAAACAGATGCACCCAGAGAAGGGAAACAAACCATTCCAACGAAAAGAGCCACCGGAAGTCTTTGTTCTGCCAAAAATCCTGGGATTCTGAATGTGTTAGGCCTTAATGCAAAACATCAATCTCTTCAGAGGAAAGAGTGGGCTTTAAAAATGTTTTTAATATAAGTAATTGCTTCCCAAACGGGAAATTATTTTATTCATTTCTTTTTCTTTTTATAACATCAGAACTTTCTGAGCAGCACCAAAAACACTATTCGAGTGTTGTTTACCCACTTTCTACAAACATCTAACGTCAGCGGAAACAGGAGAAGAAAGTTTCCGATCAAGAATGAGGCCTCTTGATGAATGTTGTGGGGTGCAGAGCAGGCTGCCTCATAGAAAGTGCTAGAACAAGGAAGAAAGTCCCCTTGCACCTTCTGTGCAGATGGGTGATTAGTAGTGGCTGCCGGGGGTGCTGAGAGAGTGGTTCTGAGGCCAGGCCTGGGGGAAAGAGTGCTGTGATCCATTATTGATGTCTGCCGTGATCTGGGAGGGGCAGTCGTGGTGGGTTTGCCATATATTTGCTATTCCTGTACCAGAATCCAGAACCTGCCTGAAACACCCGAGCAGTCTGGGATAAGAGTGTCAGTGGAGCTCCGCACACCATATGTGTAAATATATGAGTTAGAAAAGCTGGAAATCCAGTTATTTCCGTGGCCTGGCCTGGGCTCTTGCTCTGTCCCCTGGGACTTCGCCTGGCAGTCCAAGGAGCTGGGGTCCTCCCTGGGCCGGCCGTGCCCCCCGACATCCTGAGTGGCAGCTGGATCTGCAGAGCAGGGCAGGGCAGGACGGATGCTGGGGCCAGGCCTGGGATTCCTGGGACGCAGAGGCCAGACTGTGAAATCCAGTTGCAGTGACTGCACCTGCAGGAACCTGCCATGGGGACCTACCGTGGCGATTAAACTCAGGATTTCCAGGCAGTCTTGATTATACTCCCTGAATAGAGGCGAGAAGCCAGCTTTAAATTGAAGGAGCCACTTTCACTTCAGTGTGCAGCTCAATGTCCGGCACATAGTAGATGCTCAGTAAATATTTGTTTTAAAAATGAAGGAATCCTTCAAATACATTTCTTTGTACAGGAGCTCATTTGGATCAATGTCAGGCCCTGCAACCCTGTCGATTCCTGAGGGACCAGGGAGTGCCGACAGGACGGGGGTGCTGGTTTTATTTCCTACAGTGGCCAGCAGAGAACTCACCGGCAAAGTGACATTTGAGCAACCCCTTCTTCATCTGCAAAAGTGTACCAGTGAGATGATAAAATATATGATCCCTTTACCCTGAAGCCCCCTGTGCGCCCCCCTCCCCATTTCAGCCCCTTCCTTACAAGTAACCGCTCTCTGGAAGTTTAATCATTTCCCCCATTTCTTTATAGTTTCAACACCAAAACAATGCATTGTTTAGTTTTATTAATACCCGTTTCGCAATGTTAAGTAAATGGAATCATACTGTTCGTGCTATTTCGTGACTTGCTTCTCCTACCTAACGTCAGGCGTGTGAGATTCGTGCTCGTCGTTGCAAACAGCTATAGTTTATGGCTTTCCCCACCATGTAACATTCCATTATGTGAAGAGCTCGCGGTTTATCCCTTCTCCTGGGGGTGAGCATGTGACTTGTTTCCAGGTTTTGTCATTATAAACAATGCCGCGAGGAATGTTCTTGGACGTGTCTCCTGGCGGACACGCGTGAGCCCTTCTCCAGGGCTTATCCCAGGGGACTCGCCGGCTCATCGGGATGCACGTGATCCACTTTATCATTTGATTTTGCCAAACTGCTTTTTGGAAAAGAGGTAGCAATGGTGTTAGTTTCCTGGGGCCGCTGCAATGAATTTGCCACAAACTTGGTGGCTTCAAAACACAAATGTTTTCTCTCGCTCTTCTGGAAGCCAGAAGTCTAGAATTAGCATCATCGGGTGGAATTCCAGGTCCGAGCAGGGCCACACTCTCTCCTTAACTTGATCACATATTTTGCCCTGTAACGTACTATTCACAGATTCTGGGGGTTAAGGCCTGATTAATTTGGGGGGTGTTTTTCCAACATTCCACCAGTAATGGATACACCTACTTGTTGTTCCTCACTCTCACCAATACTTAAAATTGTCTGGCTTTTACCTCTTTGACAGATTAGAAAATGTTTTCATCCTCCCGTACTGATGGCTCTTCTATGCCTGGCCCCGGGGCTAAGCACGGGGACACAGAAATGAGTCAGACACGATCCTTGACCTCGGGGAGCTCACGGATGGATGGGTGAGATGGGCACATGAGTCAAGCGCTGTGACACAGTCGATTCTGGGGTATTTCTAGAGCACTTGATCCAGCCTGGGCAGGTCAAGGAGGGCTTCCTGAAAGAGGTGACACTTCAGTTGAAACTTAAAGGATTAGAAGAAGTTAGGTAGGAAGAAGGAATTGAGGACGTAGGAGTGAGTGTTTCGAAAAGAGAGACCAGCAAAGGCAAAAGCCCGGAGGTCTGGGACAGCGCGACACAGCTGAGAAATGGCAAGTAGCTTAATGTGGTTGGAATGGAGGGTGGAGTGGTTGAAGAAATAAAGGCTTTCTTTGTGTGATCTGCCAAAGAGTCATAAATAAAATATGAATTCAAAGCATATATATTTCAAAAGGATTCATGCTTGAGTGCTTGTAAAATATTCAGATATATTACACATTGGAAATCAAAAGCCCCCCCCCCATAATCCCAGCTGTCCCAGAAGATGACCTCTAAGCATATTTTGGGATAGATCTTTTTTCCTTTAAAAAAAATTAAGATATCACTATATATACAAATATGTCTGATTCTTAAGTACAAATTGATGAATTTTTACCCATGCCGACACCCATGTTTACATACTCACCACTAAGATCAAGAGGTAGAACCAGCGAATTTAGGGTCTTTCTAGATTTTTTTTTTTCTATTTATAGACCAGTAATCATGTGTGTATCCCTGTTGATACTGATGTATACATGGATCTATACCTGCATATGCTAATATGCAATACGATTTTATGTAATTATCTTATTTTTAAAAAATGAGATCATCCTTGACATAATATTCCACACTGTTCCGTATCAATATATAAAGATCAAAGACTAAGATCCCATTCATTCACGCATGTATTAATCTACTCATTCAATCAACGAATACTTCTTTTGAGCTTATCCAATATGCTCAGCTCTGTGTCACCGAAAGGATTTCAACAGAGGAGCACTGTAACCTGCTTTCTTTTTCAGAGAGATCATTCTGGAAGAAATGTGCCATCCCTCACCTTCTTTAGCGGAAGAGGAGGGATAAACCAGTCCCCGAAGGTGGGCGGCAGCTACATTTTCCTCTCTTTGTTTTCTTTTCAAGTTTTGAGTATTTCTTTTTGAATAGGTGTGACATGCAAGTGACTCAACCTTCGAAAGGGATGAAAGAATATTTTAGTGAAAAGTCTTCCTTCCATCCCATCCCTCAGCCACTCATTTCCGCTCTGGGGACGCAACCGCTGTGACACGCTTCTTACACATCCTTCCGGAGACGGTGGTGGTGTACACAAGCAAATGCACGTATCATTTTCAAGTTCATCTTTTCCGACTTCACAATGTATCTTAGAGCCCACTCGTATCGGTGCGTAAAGAGCATCCTTATTTTGTTTTTTTTTT
>VBSM01003044.1:2480859-2493195 GCA_008086735.1 Cheirogaleus medius
GCGGGAGGACTGCTTGAGCTCAGGAGTTCGAGACCAGCCTGAGCAAGAGCGAGATCCCGTATCTACTATGAATAGAAAGGAATTAGCTAAACAACTAAATATAGAAAAAATTAACCAAGCACAGTGGTGCATGCCTGTAGTCCCAGCTACCCAGGAGGCTGAGGCTGGAGGATCGCCTGAGCCCAGGAGTTTGAGGTTTCTGTGAGCTAGGCTGATGCCACGGCACTCTAGCCAGGGCAACAGAGTGAGACTCTGTCTTAAAATTAATTAATTAATTAATTAATTTTAAAAAAATCTTATCACTGAAATAATTTCACTTTCATAAAAGTTGCAAGAATAGTTCAAAGGAGTCACATATACACTAGAGTCCTGTATGCTCGATCGTTTCTCTTTCCACATATAAACATACGGATCATTTCTTTTCTGAATCATTTGAGACATTCCAAACACGATGCCCCTTTACCTGAGCTTACCTCCTGAGAACAAGCAAATTCTCTTACATAACTCAGCATAATTATCAAATTCAGGATATTTAGACTCAATACAAATACTGTTCTCTAACCCACAGGACATGGTAAATTTCCTTAGTAAATTTTCTCATAATAACTTTTCCTCCTCTTCCCCTTTTTAAAATGATCATGCCTTGCTTTTTGTTGTCTTTATATTAATTTATTTTTTTGGTCCTTTTAATCTGAGAGAGTTTTTCAGCCTTGTCCCCACTCCCGTCATTCATGACCTTGATGTTGTTGAAGAGTCTGGACCAGCTGGTCAGGCAGAATGCCCCTCGTTTGTATCTGTCTGGGGAACAGGGCATCGACCTTGAAGAAGATCGGACAGTCCTGTCTACATACACACACGCATGACTCTCACCTCTCAGGAGTTCAAAGGACTTTATTTTTAAAAAACCCCAAACCTTTGCAGAGCACCAGATTTAGTTCCTCAGAGAGGTTTCAAGTTCGGGACTGTTTTTTTTAAGATCCGATTTGCTCAGAACTCAAATCCGGGAGATTCTTAATTGCCTGGGTTGCTAAGCTGGCTGCATTTTAAGGGATCCCTGCTGGGCTTTTAATTTCTCTGACTTTGATCCTCTGGAAGGCGGGAGGGTTCTGGCAAGGTCGAGGAGCAGGCTAGGGGAGCAGAGCGCAGACTGAGGTCAAGGTTGAGTGGGGATAAAAACTGCAACCCAGTCCTCCCCAGCACTGAGCGCTGGCAACGTGCGGGGCCCTCTGAGCAGATCTGCTCCCCCCAGGACTCTCGCCCTTCTTTGTGGTGTGAAAAAGCATTAGGTCCATTTCACAGATGAGGTGACTGAGGTTCAGAAAGGTGATATCACTTGTTCCTCATTGCTTAGTTAAGAAGTGGCTGAGCTAGGATTTGAACCTAAACTTGCCTGACTATGAAGCCTGTGTTTGCCTAACCATCACGGCACCCCTCTCACCAGGGAACAAGCTTTCCTTCCAGAAAGCTCTGGAAGGAAGCCTCAGTTGGAGGTTAAGGAGCATGCAATTAGACCTGGCCGCGGTGATGTGTCATTGTCCAGGTGTGCCCCTAGTCTGGCAGGTGGTCTTTAGACCTGGCCCTCTGCAGCTGTCGTGCTACATGCTGGAACCAGGCAGCTTGAGTTCGAATTCTGGCTCTGCCATTAACTAGCGGTGTGACCCTGGGTGATGTCAAGCAGAGGCGATAAGGTGTCCTTCTCGGGGCTGTTGGAGGCGTGGATCCATGTAAAAGCCTTAGCACGAGGCAAGTACTCAATATCACCAGAATTCTTTTGTATAAAAAGGGATCAGCTCTATGCCCTGGCTCCAGCCTTTCATAAAACTGTTCTCTGGGGTTCTGTGGCCAGAATCCTTGCTTGATATGAGAACACAGAAGGCCCCAGAAAGCCCATTGGCTCCCAGACTTATGCGAATGCACCCTCTGGAATGCTGGGGTCTGTCTGACTTCACAGCCCCAAGCCTGTAACCACCACGTCCTCCTGCCAACCACCGATGTACCAAACCTGCGACAGTGCAGCCTCCATGGCTGTTTGGATGTTGGGAGACTGTTCACACAGTGGGGCCTCCCGCCCGGCTTGCCCCACAGGGATGGGTAGCAAATGAGCTCCTGCCTGCAGAAATCTCTAGCACAGTGCCTGGGGTGCGGTGGGCATTCCGCTGAAAGTGAATCAGGGTGGGGAGGAAGACAGTTGCTGGGAGGTTGTAGCCTGTCCTGAAGCTAAGTGTGAGAAGGGAAAGCCTGAAAGAGAGGTGACAACAGCACTTTCAACAAAAGGGACACATGTGAGTCCTCGGGCCTGGGCAAGAGGTAAAGGGGGCTGAAAGGGGTGCTCAGCAGGGCTGCGATCCTCCTGCTTCAGCCCCCCAAGTAGCTGGGACTGCAGGCACGCCCCACTACACCCCACCAATTTTTTCTGTTTTTAGTAGACATGGGGTGTTGCTCTTGCTCAGGCTGGTCTCGAACTCCTGAGCTCAAGGGATCCTCCCGCCTCGGCCTCCCAGAGAGCTGGGATTACAGGCATGAGCCACCGCACCTGGCCTAGATCAGCTTTTATTTTCTGGGACATTGAATTATATGGGATTTGGTGGAACTTTAAAATGATGCAGAGTCAGGGCAGGGTGGGTGGCTGGGCCGAAGGGTGAGGCTACGGTTGTTTAATTACAGCCCTTCGTCAGGTGGCCTCAGTGTTTAAGCGATAGATGCTCCCAGAAGGTGAAAAACACACCGTCCCCACACTCCCTGCTGTTATTAATCAGCAAACGTCCCAGGAGCAGGTGCGCATGAGTGAATTTTGGGGTCATGGAGGGTAATCCAGTCTGGCCAGGCTAAAGCAGGTGACCCAACTGTCCGCCTGATCCTGCACCAGGCTTATTGGATAAGAGGATTAATCTAAATCTGTCTGAGGATGGCTTTTCGAGAAAGCCTGGGACCCAGAAAACGAAAGTTGAACTTTGGACCTCAGGCTATATTCCCAACCCTCAGGCGGGTGTGACGTCAGACTTGCTCGCCTGGGGTCGTTTGGGAAAGCTCCCGCTGTGGTTGAGCTCCAGCAGATGGGGGCAGAAAACACAGCCCAAAGGGCCCTGGGGGAATGGAAATATAAAATTGGGGTTGGGGGGCTGGGGTGGAATGTGGGGTCCATGCCCTCCTCAAGGGGACAGTTAAGACCTAGTGCCAGCTGGTTGTCCCTGAATAGAGCCAGACAATCTACATTTGGGTCCTGGCTCTGCCTCTTACTCTCTGCGTGACATTGGGCACGTCACTCTCCCTCCTTGTGCCTCAGTTTCCTCATCTGTAAAATTGGACAATAACTGAGCGCCCCCCTCATCGAATTGCTCTGAGGGCTAAATGAATGAATAGATGTTTGCAAGTGCTTAGGATGGAGCTCGGCACATAGTGAAACGCACTATATATAAACGTTTGCTAGAGAAATAAAGTAAATAAGGACGTGAGGTTTTTGTCACCAGATCTTCCAATCTTTCAAGGAAAGTAAAGCTGGAAATCCAAGTTTTAATATTAATGGCAAACAGGCAGTTCCGAAACACCTTAAGGTGTTAAATATCAATGCAACATTATGAGGTAGATACTGTTATTACCCCCATTCTACAGATGGGGAAACTGAGGTACAGAGGGGCCATGTAACTTGTGCTGAAGTTACACACCGGTGAGTGGTAGAACTCAGATAAAGGGTGACCAACTGTCCCAATTTTCCTGGGATCATGCTGGTTTTAGTGCGTAAGTCTCACGTCCCAGGAAACTCCTCAGTCCAGGAAAACTGTTCATCACCCTGGATTCAAACCCAGTCTGGCTCCAGCACCCTGTTCTGGAACACTGTACCCTGTTTTCTCTCACACGAATGCTCAGAATTTACAAATGTTGGCCATTGTGGGCCAAACAATGTACAATTCCCGAAAGAATCTGATGCTCCATGGTGTCAGATTCCCTACTTGTTATAGAGATGTGCCTCAGTTTCCACCCCTGTAAAATAATAACACAGACCTCACGGGGTTGTTGTGAGGATTAAATGAGTTCATAGATGCAAAGCACTTAGAACCATGCCTGGCACCGAAAAAGTGCTATAGAAATGTTTGTGTTTATGGTTGGTGTTAAATACACATTCTCAAGACCCCCCCAGATTTCCTGAATCTGAATCTCCTTGCTTGAGATTCAGGCATCTGTTATTATTGTTAATTTTTTTTTTAATCTTTTTTTTTTTTTTTTTTCTCACTCCGTCACCCAGGCTGGAATGCAATGGCATGATCATAGCTCACGGCAGCCTCGGACTCCTCGCCTCAAGTGATCCTCCAGCTTCAGCCTCCAGTGCTAGGATTACAGGTGAGAGACAACAGACATGTGCCACCATGCCTGGCTACATATTTTACTTTTAAAATTTTATAGAGACAGGGGTCCTGCTATGTTGTCCAGGCTGGTCTCAAACTGCTGGCTTCAAGTGATCTCCCTACCTCAGCCTCCCAAAGGCATGAGCCACTTCACTCAGCTCATTGTTATTTTTAATACCGGGTTCCCCAGGCAACCAGGTTTGGGAGTCAGGAGTCCTGGGGTCAGGTCTGAATTCTGCAAGTAACGCACTGTGTGACCTTGAGCAAGAGCTTTACCTCTCTGTGCCTTACTTCCTTCTTGCAATGAACCAGGGCTCTGCCTCTCTCACAGGGTTGATGTTTAGGGGTTTAGAGGCTTCTAGAGCCTCTTAGGAAGGGACGGCATTCGATGGGAGGCAGGTGAGGAGGTAAAGCAGTGAGGAGGGAGCCCCCGTCGGACATGAAGGGGACTCGAGATGCAGGCTGGAGGGCGAGGCTACGGGAGAGTCAGGATGGACTTGGCCATGCTGAGTAACAAACAGCCCCGGTGCCTTGGTGGCTTTAGACAGGGCGTCACTTCTCACTGTCGCTCCATGCGCCTGTTGTTAAGCTGCCATCTCTCAGCCGCACGTTCTGTTCTCTGCTCTGCGGTGCTTCGCCAGCTGCTCCCTGGCTGGCTCTGCGAGGCTGCAGGGCACCCGGGAGGCTGCAGGCTGGAGGGAGGAGAAAGGACCGTCCTTTCCTTCTGTTGTCTGTTCCGCTTAGTGTCACCCAGTGGTCATTGGTTCCGGTCTCCAGCTTGTTGACATGCTCTCTTGGAACCAGCCTCACGTGTCCCTCGGAGACAGCAGCACCCCCACTCGGAGTCCGCGGTGCCTCCTCCAGGGCACCAGGGTCTGACACTCCGACCTTGACCCTCTGTTCCCCACCAGCCTGGGGACAGCGGCTGCTTCCTGCCCTTGGTATCTCTGTGCGGTCTCATCACCCCTCTTTGGTTTTTCAGTCGTCCCCATCTGTCCCAGTGCTCTGTAATAAATTCTCTTTGTTAAAACGACTGATGTGGTTTCCATTTTCCTGCCAGAAGCTCGGACTGGTGCCCTGCGTGCCCGGGAGCAGCGCCGGCCCGCTCCTCTCTGAGGCCCACGTTGGAGGCGGCTGCTCCCCGCAAATCACGTCACTGGGCAGGGGGCAAGGGCCAGCCCAGGGTCACACGTGCCAGCTCTTAAAGCATCTGTTGGAAGGGACATGTCTCTTCCATCCACGTTTCATTGGCCAGAGCGTCATGTGACCACTGTGAGTTCAATAGGGGACAGGAAGTGAATATGTATGAGCATCTACTAGTTCGTCCTTGGGAAGACCCAGAAACTATACTCTGCTTTCCTTCTTAACAGTCAACACTAATTTGATTTTCCTGAATGATAATAACCAGCAAGTTGTGGAGCACTTACTAAGTGCTAGCTCAGCATCAATTTGTAGAGAGTCCAAGAGGTACGTAGCTATTACCCCTAATTTCAGAAGAGACTGAGGCCCAGAGAAGGGCAGTGGCTTGCATAAGGCTGCACAGCAGTAAGAGGCAAAGATAAGGTTTGCACCTGAGTCTGCCAGTTTCCAGAAGCCCAAATTCTCCACCGCTACACTACAGCAGGTGAGGCGTCCTGCTCTGATTCCAAAAACCCGACAGTGAGGGAATAAGGAAAAGCATCTATTTAAACTGGCTCGGCCCCTGTAACTGGCAACCCCACCTCACACTCGAGGTCGAAGGTGCCCTTGAGTCCATAGCTCAACACTCCAGAAAACCTGAGCCTTTGCTGGTCTGGCCCTCCCCACTCTGACCTTGGGACTTGGTTTGCACCTGTTGGCTGCCTCCGCCCTGCACCATGCTCAACCCCAGCCTGGCTCAGCATTCCACCCTTCCAGCTGTCTGGGTGGGGGAGGGAGATGCCCAGAGCCTGGGGTCCCATGAGTCTGGCCTCTCACAGGGCTCTGTCACCCCTCACCATACAGGAGACACTGTGCTGTGCTTGTGGCAACAGCCATTTGCATCTTGTCCCAACAGACATGGATTTCCCCCACTTAGAACATAAGCTCTTAGAGGTTGAACTACATCTTTTCTATTTTCCACACAATATTAATGACAGCTGACGACCTCAGGCACCCCATGCTAGGCACCCATTTTAGTGCACCTGGGATTTATTTTGATCAGGTAGGTGAAAGGACGGCATTGCTAATAAACTATCTAATGGAGAAAAAAATAACCTAACAGAGGAATAAACTCACAGCTCATAATTGCCCCGTTGAAGAGAAAGATCACAGCACACAACAGCCCCTTTTTTTGATCAACCACCTGTGCCTTAACCAGGTATCTTTAAGATTAACCACCTGTGGCTTCTAAGAGTTTGTTTTCTTTCTCACCACAGGGCATTTCTCCCTTGCATATCTTTCTCCTTGGGCTCTGATCACCATGTACCCCTATAACTTCCTGCCCCCTCTACAAAAATCCAAAATCTCTCTCCTCCATAATAATGACAATGGTACTAATAATAGCAATGGTAACATCTTTTGAACATTTACGCTGTACCAGGCACTGTTAGAAGTACCTTTCATACAATAACTCATTTGAAACTCTTACCACAACCCTATAGGGTAGATACTTACATTAACTCCATTTTACAGATGAGGCAACTGAGGCGTGGATAGGATAAGTCTTCATTCCCTGCTCTCCCGGACCACTCCAAAAATCAAAATCCTACTTAACGAATTATGCTGATACATTCAACCCTTTTCTTTGTCTCATCCTGCTAGACCAGCCCAGGGAGAATGGAGGGAGGGGGAAGGGCTCACCTCCAGAACTAAAAAGTCCCATCCAGATGGTTTCCTAAATAACAGAGCGGTTTTCACCCTAAGAGAGATTCTTCCATATTTCTCACAGACAGCATTAAAAATGATCATCTCTTCCTCCCTTTGTTTTAAAAAATGCGATGCCAAGTTGTTTCTCTTGATAAATAAGAAAGATTTTTCCAGGCCTCCACAAGCATATCTCTGGGTCAGATCTTAGTCACATGACCAGCCATTGCTGCAAAGGAGCCTGGGAGATGTAGTTTTTAAAGTTGGGCGCGTGCCATCCGCAGCGAAAGTGAGAAAAGGAAAGAAGGAAGGAGTGAGTGGCTACTGGAGAGGCAAACAGCAGAATCTGTCACACTGAGGCTTCCATCTCCCCTTGAAGAGGAGGCCAGGCAGACCCGATCTCTGCTCAGAGCAGCTGAGTGCACGGCAGGTACGTGTACTGCTTGGGGCAGCAGGTCTCTGCTGCCACCCCCAGATGGGCAGCCATTTGTTCCCCATTCCCTCGCAGGGAAAAGAAATGGCACACAGAGTCTTCTCTTTCCCTCTCTCCCTCTCTCCCCAGCTCTGTGAGCTCTACCTGGTCATAGTCTCAGCCAGGAAGGTGGGACCACGACAAGAAGAGGAAGATGGCACACACAGGGAGGGGGGAGGGCCTGGTCATTTACTTTTTCAGAAAGCTGGAAGTTTTTGGCTCAATTGAAATGAATGCTGGCTCCGCTCCCAGGCTGGTGCCCTCCGTTCTCCTGAGGGCACAGCCTCTGCGGCACTGAACCCAAGAAGGTCACTTGCTTGTCTGTCACACAGGAAAGTGGGGGAGGGACTGTGACAGTCGGAGACCCATAAGAAAACTGAATTCCATTCAGACGGATCAAGAGACTTTAAAGAAGGGCCTTCTTTCCGAGTGCGCGCAGGGTTAATGGAACAGGGAAGGGAGGTCGGCGGACTGAGATTAGCAACGGAGGGAAGTGTGGTCGAGCCCAGCGAGGGCTGGGGCTGGGGAGAGGGGTCATTCAGACAGAGGCTGCAGCTGCGGAGGACGTAGCTACTGCCAGGGACATGATGCCAAAGCAAGGAGGGACTTCAAAAGAAATGTCCTCGCTCTCTCTCACCCTGCCTTCTGGTCTCCTGCTGGCCCCTTCTGTTGGCCAAACCCAACCAGAAGGAGCCCACGGGTGATGGGGACCATGTTCTCCACTTCTGGGGACACAGGGCAGGCAGAGAAGGGCAGAGAATGAATTGGAGGGAAGTGGACTGTATAAAACAATATACACGCACTATGCATACGCTCAATAGATGTGGTTATTTTTACAATGATGTTTTTCAATACTGCAGAATGTCTCATTAATAGATATGTCACAGTTTGCTTTAAGAATCCTCCTCTTGTTCATCTTTTTAGAAAACGTTTTTTATTGAAGTACAATACACATGTATAAAGGGTCCATATCAAAGGTGTATATACATCTTGATGAATTTTCACAAATGAACTTAACCAGATCAAGAAACAGAATTTTTCAGCACCCTGGAAACTTCCTGATTTCCCTTCTAGTTATTCCTTCTCCAACCCTCTCTACCAGATAACCTGTATTCTGACTTCTAACAGCAAAAGTGAGTTTCCCCCAATTTTGTACTTTACACAATGTCATCTGTTAGAACGAGCTCTCTCAGGGTGGGCTTTCTCCTTATTTACTTATTCCCACTTGCCATATACAGACAATGTTACGACGGGCATCTCTGTGCATCAGGATTTTTTTTTTCTTTGCCTCTGACTTATTTTCTTAGGACGAACCCCCACATTTAGGTTTCCTGGGTTGAACAGTGTAAACATTCTTACAGCTTTAGCTGCTCGAGGCCAAAATGCTTTCTTTAGGATGTACATACCCTCACCACTTCTTGTCTCCATCTGTCACTCAGATTATAACGGTGACTTCAGCTTTCACTGGCCAAGAGCGGTGCTGTTCTGGATGGTTCTGGGGAGGAATCTGAAACTCTAAATGCCGACGGTGCCGGCTCTGTCCGTATCGGATGGTTCTCGGTTGCAAACGACAGCATCCTCGCCACTGGGTCAAGCAGACGTGCAGCGCACGCAAGGCGGCCAGGCAGCGCACGGGTTACGTGGCGGGCCTGTAGGCGCTGCGGCAGCGACAGAACTTCAACTCCCACACCACGGGGCCCAGGGACTGACTTCGGCTCACGCCGCGGACGCTGAGCACTGGACGTTCAGCCGGCATGGCCGTCCCACCGTCTCCCAGTGGGTTTCCTCTCACGCCTCATTGGCCGCCCCAAGATCTCAGGTGGACTCTAGGAGATCTTGAGATCCAAGAGATTCAGAGTTCTCCATTCAACCCTGGAATAAAAATCAGGATTTTACCAGCAAGGGAGATGCAGGGGAAAGGCTTTGTGTGCGGGCCACCTTTGTGGCCACGGCAGTGTGTCCTCGGTGGAAAACGGCTACCCGGGCCTGACTTCACACCATCTCTTGGTTCCAGCACCCAATACCCCGTTAACCTGTTACTCAGCACTGTGTTTCGCAGGGAATTTTGTGTCCAAATTCCATTTCCTGGGAAAGAAGCTGATTGGTCTGACCTGGGTGGGGTGTTCTCTTCTCAGCAAATCGGTCACGGCATCGCATGCCACAAGCACGGAGACGAGGCCACTCAGCCGGGCTGAGGAAGATGGAAGGGGCTGGAGTGGCCTCCTTGGCTGGACAAAGACAGCTTGTAACCTAAAAGACAAACTGAGCCAGTGCCAGTGGCACCAGTGAAGTAGGAACACCTAAACTGTTTTTAACAAAATGATTTGCTATGTCATGATAAAGACATGACAGCAGAAGTCAGGATCCAGTCACACTGCCTGGCATTTATCTTACGGATTAGCACTGGTTTTATTTTCAATGTCATAGATGGGGTGAAACATTTCACAATCTTTGCAGGCTTTAAAGTTCTCAATCTGGTCCTGGAAGTAGCAAGAAATCGAGGCTCAGAGAGGTCTACTGACTTTGCTAAAGGCACACAGCAAATTAGTGGCAGATCCAGGACTCCAGTGTTCTCTCCGCTACACTTCGGTGCCCTCCCTGCCTGTGCCCCCTTTTCTGGGAATTATTTTCACAGTCCCTATGGAGGGGCTATTGTGCTACCTGACTATGGCCCCCTGGTCTCATGTGATTGGGCCAGGACATCACACCTAAACTGGGACAGTTGTATTCTCTTTCCTGAGAAGTTGAGATTAGGACATTGATTTTTTTTAAAACTGGGCTCTAAAATGGGAACACCTAAGAAGCAAGCTGGGGGAACAGGGGAGAGCAGAGAAAAGAGGCCAGGTTGAGAGACCAGGTGGTTCCAGAGAGACAGAGCTTGAGCTGCCTTGGCTTCTGAAAGCTTTCTAGTTCTTGGTTCTTTCTCTTCATGAACATCTGCCTCCAGCTTACACAAGACAACCCTGGTATTCATGTAACTCAGCACACTTTTGGCTGAAAGAAGCAGAAACTGTAACTGAGGTTGGCTTAAACAATAAAAATAACTTATTAATTCACATATTAGGAAGTGCAGAACTAAGGTGGGTTTCAGGCATGGTATAATCAGGGTGCCAGCTACATCGTTGTGTAATTCCCTCTAGACTCTTCCCTCCGTCACGTATTAGCCTTGATCTCACACTGGTTTCCCTCATGGTTACAAGAAGGCTGCCAGCAACAAAAAGACATGGGCAACATGCTTCCTTGTTCATATCCATGGAGGTGGAAAAGCATCTCCCTGCAACATCCTTCCTTTCTATCTGATTAGGCCACCGTCAGTTACGTGCCTATTTCTGGACCAGTTGCAATCTCCAGGAGAGCCCTCTGCATTCGTTGGCCTAGACTTAGATTCCTGGTGCAGTCATTGGCAAGGAGCATGGGATGGCTGTGATTGGCTAAGACTGACAGAGATCTACCCGGAAGGTGTGTGTCACATGGGCTGAATGTGGGAGGGAGGATTACCTGAACAAACTGGGATCTGCTGGGAAGGAGGAAGGGTGAACAGATGCTGGGAGGCAGAAAAAATAATCATTTCGAGTTAGTTCGAGTGGGTTTCTGATCCTTGTAGCCAAAGAGTCACTTGGACAGTCAGCTTCCTGGGCTGTGTCCAGATGCCTTTGCCCAGCCCCTCTGAGCTTGGCTCTAATTTCCTCCTGCATTCGGTAGACGCTGCTGTCGCCAACGTTCCTCACCGCTGGCTCATCGCGTTGGCAAGCTGGCATCTCACCCCGCTCCAAGCCCCGCTGATGGAGCAGAAGATCCCGTTAGCAGAATTGATTCTGGCATGTTCTAATTAAATAAGCCTTGTATGTCTCTGCATGGAGGCTGCTGGGATCTGCACCCAGAAAGGCACAGAGAGTGAATTCTTCTGAGGAAGGCCTATTTTTAACAAGTCCTGAACCTAATTGAATTTAATCATTTTTCAGTCGTTGACACTTGAAATGTGTGAGTCACTGGGTTGTGCACGGAGCTGAGGACTGGAGCAGCCCTTTAAATATCAGGGAGATGGGAGAGACACCAGCCTGCAGAGAGCTGCTCGGGTCTGGGGCTGTGGTTCCTCTCGGGGTTGTGCTAAGGCATAGGGCTCTAGAGACAGCCCGCCCCAGGTTCAAGTCCTGGCTGCCTTGCTTACTGCAAAACGCTGTTTCTCCAAGCCTCTGTTTCTTCCTCTGTAAAATGAGGATGGTAATATATGTACATCCAGAAAACTGCGTATAAGTCATTTGGAGGCAAGGCTTGACATGAGGCTGTTCAGAATCTATATTTATCTCACTTGGCATTTCCTTGTAGAAACATTAACATGTTAATTTTAATGTGTTGCCCAAACCCTATATGTGATATCCTGTGACACTAACTTTCCTCATGGTTACAAAATGGCTGCCAGCAACATCTGGGGCAACATACTTCCTTGTGTACTATGTTACATTTCTGAAACCAAAAATATGGTATGTTCTAAAACACATCTTGTCCCAGAGTTTAAGTATAAGACTCTGGATATCTTAGAAGGGCTGAGCTATAATTCACTCAGGGATCTAAGGAGGAAAGTGGAAATCACCTGGAATTGAAGTCACTCCAGAAAACTAGTACCCCATGGCTGGTGGCGATAGCTCAGCCTGTAATCCTAGCACTCTGGGAGGCCAAGGCGGGAGGATCGCTTGAGCTTAG
>VBSM01003044.1:2503474-2520520 GCA_008086735.1 Cheirogaleus medius
CACAAAACAATCCCCAAACACCACGAGGTTATAGAAGATCCCTTGGGGACAACGTCATTTATGCTGGAAACCAGAGGTGTAGGGAGGCAAAATTTATGTCCACATGTGAGCAAAATTTACATGCACAGGTGAGAGCAAAAACTCAAATTGCCTCATTTCACCCCAAACTGGCTAAGATTAAGTTAACTTGAGCAGGCCTCCCAGAGATAAACGAAGATTCTATTTATAGGAAAAGAAAGAACATTGCGGCGTTTGTTTTTGCACACTTGAGTGAGTGCACTGTAGCATGTGTACCCGTGCAGATGTTAACACAGCTGGGCTTTCTCTCTTTCTCTTTTTCAGATTGTTCATATGGAAAAACAAATTGCAAACCAAAAACAGATCTTCTTAAAAATGCAGGAGGCCAACAACCCCCAGAAACTTCAGAAGCAGATCCACATTTTGGAAACCCGTTTGAATCTCGTACGTAAGGTGTTCTCGGCAGCTTTGCCAGCAGCTCTGGCCCCTGTGCTGAGACTAAAGAACGGTGACTGCTGAGCCGTTTAGCAGAATGTGCCCATTTCCCTGGTTGGCTCAGGAGAAGGTTAACTAATGGTGGACGTGTAGACCAGGAAGCCTTTAGGATTTACCATCCACCCTGCTCCACCCACGCTGTCCCATCCACCTTAGCAAATGCTGTTGTCCCCTGAGCCCTTTCCCCCAAGCCCCCACGTCACCTGGGATGCCTACTCCCAGTTCCCTGTCTTTTAAATTTTGCTTGTTTCCAAGAAGCAGGTCACCAGGCAGAATTAGTCAGACCGTCCTCCTCCATGGCAGTCTTCTCACATCTCTATTATACTACTGTCTTTCTGTGGTTGTCGATGTTGTCTCTAAGAAGTGTAAGGCATAGATGTGTATACCTTGAGGATGGGAAGAGTGACAGCTCCTGATCGCCCTCAATTTACAGGGACTTTTGCATTAAGCAGGATTTTCTAAATTGCAAAGTGGCTTAAGCAAAAAAAAGAAAAAAAAGAAAAGAAAGGGACTGTATTGGTCATAGAACTGAAAATACAGAGGAGGAAGTGGGGCCTTCAAGTATAGCTGGATCCAGGTGCTTCAAGCATGTCTTTAGGACATAATCTCTGTCCATCTCTCCTCTGGATGGATTTCATTCTTGAGTAGCTCCCAATGTGAGCAATTGCCAGCAAAAAGGAAGTATCTCTTTCTTGGCACAGTATAATTTTATTACGCATAGTCCTCATGTTGTACATTAGCTCTCTAGATTTGTTCATCCTACCTGTCTGCTACTTTGTATTCTCAGACCTACGTCTTCCCATTTCCTCCTCCCAGCCCCAACCCCTCTCCTGGTAACCTTTGTTTTATTCTCTATCTCTGTATATTTTACTTTTTCTTTTAGATTCCACATCTAAGTGAGATCATGCAATATTTTTCTGTTTTTGTTTAGCTTATTTCACTTAGCATAATGTCCTCCATGTTCATCCATGTTGTGACAAATGGCAGGACTTCCTTTTTAAAGGCTGAATAATATTCCATTGTGTATATATACAATGTCTTTATCCATTCCTATGTCGGTGGACGCTTAGGTTGTTTCCAAATCTTGGCTGTGGTAGATAATACTGCAGTGAACATGGGAATGCAGATATCTTTACGAGGTGGTGATTTCATTTATTTTGGGTGTATGCCCAGAAGAGAGGTTGGAGGGTTGTATGGTAGTTCTATTTTTAATTTCTCTAGAAACCTCCATATTGTTTTCTATTACAGCTGTGCCAATCTACATTCCCACTAATAATGTAACCAACAACATCATCCTTTATTCATTTATTTTTTTTGAGACAGAATCCCATTCTGTTGCCCTGGGTAGGCTGCAGTGGCCTCATTGTAGCTCACTGTGAGCCTCAAACTCCTGGGCTCAAGCGAGCCTCCTGCCTCAGCCTCCCAAGTAGCTGGGACTACAGACGTGCGCCAAGATGCCCTGCTAATTTTTCTATTTTTAGTAGAGACGGGGTCTCGCTCTTGCTCAGGCTGGCCTCAAACTCCTGAGCTCAAGCAATCCTCCTGCCTCGGCCTCCCAGAGTGCTAGGATTGCAGGTGTGAGCCACCACACCTGGCCCTCAAAAGGTACAACTTTCTACAGGACAACTGACTTGGACTCTTCAACAAATTGATGGCATAAGAAAAATTGGGGTGGGCCTATTTTTGTGCAGTTTTCTCAAACTCAAGACTGTTGGTATTTGGGCCAGATGATTCCTTGTGGTGAGGGGCTTTGCTGTGTGTTGTAGGTTATTAAATACCTACTACTACCCACTAGACGCAAGTAGCACCCTCACCTCAAACCCAGTTGTGAAAACCTAAAGTATTTCCTTTTGGAGACAATGTCCCTTTGGAGGCAAAATCCACTCCCAACTGACAGCCACTATTCTAGATTAAAGACATTTAAGATACATAACAATTATGTGAGCTTTGATTGGATTCACCTTTAAAAGATATTTTTGGGCCAACCAGAGAAATTTTAATATGGACTTGGTATTAGGTAATATTATGAAAATATTATTAATCTTGTGAGGCGTGATGCCAATCTTGTGATTATAAAAGAAAAGTTTTAATTTTAAGAGATGCAAACTAAAGTATTTCAGGGTGAAATGTCATGACACTATGGCACTCTAGCCCAGGCAACAGAGTGAGGCTCTGTCTCAGAAAAAAAAAAAAAAAAGAACGTTCTACCTTTTGGATTTGGTTATTTCCTATGGTGTCATTTAGCTTGTTCCTCTCTCCCCTGTTAATTGCGGAAAACTGGAAGTTAGATCTAAAAGTAGCTGAGAAATCCGGTTGGTGGCCAACTCCAGCCTCTCACCCAGGGCTCTGATCACTGTCTTGTGCCCCTGGGGTGGGAGGAGGGGTGAAGGCCTTCCGGCCCTCCACCTGCCTCCTAGAAGCTCGTCTCACGCCCTAGGAACGAGCCCTGTTTTGAAGTACAGCCCTTCCAACAGGTCACTGTCCAATTCGACAAGATGCTGACCACCAACGCCAAGCTCCGGAAGGAGATTGAGGACCTACGCTTTGAGAAGGCTGCTTACGACAACGTCTACCAGCAGCTGCACCGGCGCATGTCCACACAGAAGAAAACCATGGAGGCGGCTATCGAGCAATCTACCCAGGCCTATAAGCAGAGGTGCGCTGGGGACAGTCCCGGGACAGGCAGTGACGTCTCTTGGCCCCTTGCTAAGCATCTAGCTTCCTGCTCTGGGCCACCTCTGCCCCCAGTGCTTATGTGTTGGGGAACCTTAAATTGTAATAATTATAATAGTAATAATTCTGAGCACTGTGTGCCAAGTAGGATGCTAGAGGCTCAGGGCATTATTTTAATCTTCACAACTTGCCCTAGGGGTTAGGATCCCCATTTTACAGGTCAGGACAGGGAGGCTTAGAGATGCTGAAGTACTTACCTGAGATCCAGGTAAGTGGTGGATGTGGTGGAGCTGAGATTCAAACCTCTATACAATACCATCTCCTCCAGGGGTCCCCAGGGACCCCTCCTCCAGGGGGTCTTTCTCAGTCTGGTTCTCTCCTGGCTTCACACTCATAGGGACAAAAGGCATATAGTTTGGCTGCGAAGAGCCTGGGTTTTAGAGTCAGACAGATATGGGTTTCAATCCTGGCTCCATCACTACTACGTTGTTGTAGGGTCCCTTTAGATGGCAGAGAGGATTAAATAATATATGTATGTAAGGGAGTGCTGGGACATAGCAGCTAATACACGGTGATGATGATGATGTTGGTGATTATGGTGATGATGGTGATGGTGATGATGGTGATGGTGATGGTAAGGATGATGATGGTGGTGATGATGGTGATGGTAGTGAAGATGATGGTGATGATGGTGATGATGATGGTGGTGATGATGTGATAAAAGTGATAATGAAAATAATGACAGAAAAATTTCCCAGAGGTGGTCTAGAGCTTACAGCTCCTATTGTTCAGGTGAGGAGGATTGTTTTTCTGCCCCCAGAAACCTTCATGATTAAAAAAGTGATGGTCACCTGGGTGGGGTGGCTTATGCCTGTAATCCCAGCACTTGGCTGGAGGCTGAGGCAGGAGGATCACTTCAGACCAGGAGTTTGAGACCAGCCTGGGCAACATAGACCCTATCTCCGCAAAATATTAAAAAATTAGCTGTAGTCCCAGCTACTTGGGACACTGAGGTGGGAGGATCACTCAAGCTAAGGCATTCGAGGCTGCAGTGAGCTATGATCACACCCCACTGCCCTTCAGCCTGGGTGATAAGAGTGAGACCCTGTCTCTTAAAAAAAAGAAAAAAGACAGACATTGGCCAGGCAGGAAGTCTCTCTTGATTGGCAGGGAGAAGGAAGGAGAAGGGGGTAGCCTCTGAACACTCAGGTTCTGCGTCCCCTCCCACAGGCTGGAGGCCATGGCCCGAATGGCTGCCATGAAGGACCGCCAGCAGAAGGACATCTCGCAGTACAACCTGGAGATCCGAGAGCTGGAGCGTCTCTACGCCCATGAGACCAAGCTCAAGTCCTTCCTGCTCAGCAAGCTGAATGACCGCACCGAATTCGAGGAGCAGGCCAAAAAGGAAGAAGGTACACACTCTAGGTGCATGTGCGTGCGTTCCTGCACTCTCTCTCTTTCTCCCCCTCTCTAAGGTGCCGAAGTCTCCTTGTAGTAGGGTTGCTAAATTTAACAAATAAACAATCAAGATGCCTACTTAAATTTACATTCTAGATAAACAAGCAATTTTTAGGGTAAGTATGTCCCATATAGTATTTGGGACCTATAATAAAATATTTAGGCCGGGTATGGTGGCTGACTCCTGTAATCCTAGCACTCTGGGAGGCCAAGGCGGGAGGATCGCTCAAGGTCAGGAGTTCAAAACAAGCCTGAGCAAGAGCAAGACTCTGTCTCTACTAAAAATAGAAATTAATTGGCCAACCAAAAATATATAGAAAAAATTAGCCGGGCATGGTGGCGCATGCCTGTAGTCCCAGCTACTCGGGAGGCTGAGGCAGAAGGATCGCTTGAGCCCAGGAGTTTGAGGTTGTTGTGAACTAGGCTGATGCCACAGCAATCTATCCTGGGCAACAGAGTGAGACTCTGTCTCAAAAAAACAAAAATATTCATTTTTTATCTATAATTGGGACATATTGATACTTTAAAAATTATGTTCTTTGTCCAAAATTCAAATTTAACTGGGCCAACCCTCACCTGTAGGATGTGTCCTCAGTCTGGGCTCTCCTATGGTTTGGGGGGGGGACTTGTTTGTCAGGGGTTCCTGAGATTGTCCCTAGGTTTGATGATTTGCTAAGAGGACCCACAGGACTCAGCAAATAGACACACTCATGGCTACGATGTATCACAGTGAAAGGACACAAAGACGAAACAGCAAAGGGAAAAGGGGCATGGGGCGAAGTCCAGAGGAAACTAGGCACAAGCTTCCAAGAGGAGTCACACAGAACACACTTAATTCCTTCAGCATCTAATTGTGACAATATGCATGAAGCATTGTCCACCAGGAGAGCACACTAGGGACTCAGTGCCCCAAATTCTTACTGGGAGCTGGTCACGTAGGCATCCTCTGCCCAGCCCACACCAAAATTCCAGACTCCCAGACTCCCAGAGGGAAAGCAGGTGTCCAGCCTAAAACTTGCTGTCTGTACCGCCCAGACACAGAGAGCCACTCTTATCACCCAGGGAAAGTTCTATATCAGTGTAGGGAGCTGTTTACCAGTCAAGTTCCCAGATGCCTGCCAAGAGTCAACCTCACAACAGGCAACCCCAGACCTGCTATGTTAACTCTCTTCTGAACAGACTGAAAAATCTGAGCTCTTCTGTGAGTCTCTCTGTGTGGCTACATTCGTACTTTCTGCCTTTTCCTGCCTTATCATTTGGGCCAGTATTGCTAGAAGTGTGTTGCTGAGGAACTCTCATCTTTTACTCTAAAATAACAAAAACCATCCAAAGGTTTTTAACCTTTTGGACCTTTCATCCCTCCATCGTTCCATTAACTCAATCATCTATCAATCCAGTCATCGGTCCATCAGTCCAGTCATATATTCACCCATTCTTCCATCCATCAGCTATCCCTCCATCCTCCAATCATCCATCTTTCCATCCATTTACTGAGCCACTAGCTCATGCAAGCTTCTAAGTGCTTTGTATGCATGGTTTCCATTTGGTCCTCACAACTCTAAGAGGCAGACATTATCATTAATATGCCCCATTTATAGATGAGACACTGTAGCTCCGAGTGGATATATGACCAAGCCAAGGGCCAAGGCAACTTAAGCAGCAGACCCAGGCCCCATCCCAGATGTGTCTGGCTCCCAAAGCCGGAGGCCCTGTCTTCTCTCTCTCTCTCTATCCAGTGAACAGCTTCATGACTCCACCAGTTTTGTTTTTTCTATGTCTTTTTGATTTTTGAATCTCACATCCATTCTCCCTCTTCTCACACCCAGTCTTGGCATTATCCCCACTGCCTTCCTCCCAGCAGCTTCTGCTGGGTCTCCCTGCCTCCAGCCCTCTTCCTGCTCCAGGCTTCCCTCAAAGTGATCCTTCGGGGCTACATTCTCTGCAACCTGTCGACCCCTTCATTCATCCATCCAGCGGATCCATTCCTAGTCGTTCAACAAATTTTAATGATCATGTACCCTGAAGCTGGCACCATGCTAGGAGGTGGAGACAGCCGGGGCCAAGATAATGCTAGCCCTGATGGCTTGGAGCTTCCATTCTAGATACGGAGACCTAGAAAAAAATAAACAAACAAATAGACAGTGCAAAGACTTCAAGTTGTGATAGAACCTCTGGAGGAAGAAAACAAAGGACTGAGATGGAATGCTTTTGGACAGAGTAGCTGAGGAAGGTCTCTGAAGAAGGGACATTCAGCCTGTGACCCAAAGGACTCTAGTTGTGTGGGAATGAGACATCCCGGCAGAGGGACCAGCAAAGACAAGGAGAAGAGGTGGGAATGGGCTAGAGCGGAGTGCAGAGGTGAAGCTGCAGAGACAGCAGGGACCACTCCAGCAGGACCATCGCTTTATCCTGAACCGCGGGCCAGGAACTGGGTGAGGTGTGAGGGATACAGTGGGGAACAAGACAGAGCCCTGCCCGACCAGCGTTGACCTACTGGGGACACAAGAAATTAGCAAATGCAGACATGAATCTGACATCTCGGGAACCGTTGAGCATGATGAAGAAAATAACCGATGGACAGCTTCATCTAGGTGGTCGGGGCGGGCCTGCCACTCGGGCAAAGGCTTGGATGACACGAGGGAACCAGACCTGGGAGAAGAGCAATCCAGGCAGAGGGCACAGCAAGTGCAAAGGCCCTGAGGTGTGAATGGGGTGGTGTTCTGGAAAGAACAGAGAGAAGGCCAGTGTGGCTAGAATACGTCGATGCTGGCAGGAGAGTGGCAGGAGATGAGACTGGGAAGGGGTCAGGTCACACAGGACCTCGTAGGCTGTGTTGGGGAGCACAATAGTTACCCTAAGTGTGGCAGGAAATCATCACAGGATTTAGGCAAAGTAGAGACAGAGTCTAGCGGTAACAAGTTGCTGAGGGTCTTAAATGATGCTGAGAAGCTTTAACTTTATCCCAAAGACAGTGGGAAACCACAACATGTAAGGGGATGGGGGTCATGTGGCCAGATGTGCCTAGAAAGATCCTCTGACTGCTGTATGGAGGCTGAATCAGAGAAACGAGACTGGGTTCAGGGGAGCTGGAGCTGTTGCAGGCGTCCAAGCTGGAGAAAATGCAGCTTGGTGAACTTTTTTGGTTCTAATTGTTTGAATTCGCCAAGTTCTCAGCCTTCCGAAGGCCCTCTGCCCCCAGGTCTTCCTTGGCCACTTCTTTGACCTTCATCCTCCTCCATTGTCATCTCTACAAAGGGGTGACACCCATCTAAAATAGAAGCCCCATTACAGCATTTAATGGTCCCCTTACAGCCACAATGGTAATCATTGGATTTCTTTTTCTGTTTACTTGGATCTTTTCTTTTCTTTTCTTTTCTTTTCCCTCTCTCCCTCCTTTCCTTTCTTCCTCCCCTCCCCTCCCCTCCTCTCCTCTCCTTTCCTTTCTTCTTGTCTTATTCTCCCACTAAAAGGTCCACAGGGCAGATATTTGGTATCAGTGGCGCCTAGTACAGTGTCTGGCACATAATAAATGCTTAATTCAATATTTGTGAAGTGAATAATGAATGTAGCTTCTGCCCATCTCCTGGAAAAATCGAGCCTCCTCCCCAAGGCATAATGTTATAATATCGATCACATCCTAGCTGCCTGGCACGGGTCTGAGGGGCTGCCTTTTGAAACTCACTTTGGCTGGTGTTTCCTTCCTTAGCTCTCAAGGCAAAGAAGCATGGCAAGAAGAGCAAGGGAGAGAGTTTCGAGAGCTACGAGGTGGCCCACCTCCGGCTGATGAAGCTGGTTGAGAGCGGGAACCTGAACCAGCTCATTGAGGAATTTCTGGCCAAGGAGGAGAAGAACTTTGCTCGGTTCACGTACGTCACGGAGCTCAACAATGACATGGAGACGATGCAAAAGAAGACACAGAGTATCCAGGTGGGGGCAGCTCTTGTTTCCCGGGGCTTGGAACCCCCTGTTCCCATAGCAGCCTTCCCCAAAACAGGCTCCTTAGAAGCCTCCATGAGACACTCTGCAGAAAAAAGGGCCTCAAGGTCAAATCCATTTGGCAAACACTGCTATATGCCACCAGCCTTCCCCCTACACATTACCTTTTCAGTTTTTTTTTTTTTTGAGACAGAGTCTTACTTTGTTGCCCAGGCTAGGGTGAGTGCCATGGCGTCAGCCTAGCTCACAGCAACCTCAAGCTCCTGGGCTCAAGCAATCCTCCTGCCTCAGCCTCCCGAGTAGCTGGGACTACAGGCATGCGCCACCGTGCCCGGCTAATTTTTTCTATATATTTTTAGTTGGCTAATTAATGTATTTCTATTTTTAGTAGAGACGGGGTCTCGCTCTTGGTCAGGCCTGTTTCGAACTTCTGACCTTGAGCTATCCACCCGCCTCGGCCTCCCAGAGTGCTAGGATTACAGGCATGAGCCACCGTGCCCGGCCATACCTTTTCAGTTGATATGTGCATTTAATGTGTTCATGTCTCCCCCACCCCCAACAGTGACACTTATAATCCATAGCATGTTTTATAATCCAGGGTTCAGTAAACTACATCCCCTGGCTGTTTTTGTACAGCCCATGAATTAAGAATGATTTTTACATTTTAAAAGTATTAGAGAGAGAGAGAAAAGAAATATGCAAGAGACCTTCAAAGCCAAAAATATTTATATCTGGCCCTTTGCCTAAAAGTTTGGCCCCCTGGTAATGGATAGCTTCCTAGAATTGAAGAGAGATGGGGAATTCTCATCTTGGAGAGACTTGATGTATATGAGCACAGTAAAGGCTCTGACAAGTCCTGCAGTAAAGAAACCTGTTTACCATTGCTGAACCCATAATTTCCCAAACTTAATTGGCTCCCTTGGCTACATACTCCCCAGAACAGAAACAAACATCCTTTAGAACTGTCTGCACAGAAAAGAGACTAAACCCCTTAGTGTGGCAGGCACTCAAAACCCCTTCAGAATTTGGCTTAAACCTGCCTTTGAAGGCTCAGGTCCCATTATAACCCCCTGGGCACCCTCTAGCCAAGGCACCAGCTGCCAGTCCCAGCTGTCCCAAGCATTTCCCTCCTCTGATGGTCTCCTGGTGTTGTTACCTCTCCCTCCCCAACCCCTCTCTTCTGATGAAATCCTGCTCATTAGTCCTGACCCAGCACAAATGTTATCCCTCTGGGGATTCATTACTCCTTCCTCTGAGGTCCCTGTCCTCTGTTTATATGACAAGGGGAGCTCTGCTTTGCAATATGTCACTGTTTTCCAAATGGGGGGGTGTATGCTGGCCATGTGCAGATAGATTGCAGCTAGAATATAGGTGAAAACATTTTCATTTACTAGTGATCAACTAATCTTAATGAGTATTAGGAAAAATATAGCGTGCAGAGCAAACTTGTGATTTAATGGGTGCTACTTAGGGTAATAAGTAGTAACAGCAAACACATAATAATAAACATAAAAAGATAAAACTGGCTGATTTCCAGAGAACTCGTAATAAATAATCCTAGATATTTATAGACAATGATAGTCCAGGTGGGAGGTGACAATGGCAGCAATGAAGGTGGTTCTATCAGTTAGGGTTGTCACAGGAAACAGATGGCACAGTCGAAATGAGGAAATGGACGAGAGTTTTTTTTTAAAAAAGGGCTGTTTACTAAGGTCCAGGGAAATTAAGACGGAAGCAGGACCAGCAAGAGCGGGCTCCACAAAGGGTGAGGGGTGGGAGAAGTTTCTGGAACCAGGAGAGAGGTGTGTGGAGAAGGCTGCAGGCTCCTCGCTGAAGTGCCCTCCCTGGAGGGACGCGGCCAAACGAGGGACCCGCCAGGGAGGTGGGCAACGACCCCCAGCCGCCCTCGCCTTCCGCCCTTTAATCTGGTGCCTCCCATTGGCTGCGCCCAACCGGAACCGGAACCAGAACCGGAACCGGAATTGGCGCTCGAGGGGCCCTGTAGGTCCCGGGGTGGTGAGGGGGGAGGTGGATCCGGAAGTAAATGGAGGACCCCCGTTCAGAGTGTAGGGGTGGGGTAGAGAGCTGCTCTCTGTCCCCGTCCTGGAGGGGAATGTTCCAGAAGACAGGCGCGACGGTGGCTCCCTGTGCCCAGGATGCGCCCTGCGCCCTGTGGGAGGCACCGGAAGTGCTTCCTCCGCGGAGCTGACCTTGACCTCCCCTTCACCGTGGGGTGCTCTCTCCTTTCCTCCCTCAGCCGCGCAGCTGTCCCCTGCGCTGGGTCGCGTGTGTCGGCCCCGGGCCTCAGTCTCCCGTCTGTGGAGTGACGCGCGGGTGGGGACTGGAGCAGCTTCCAGGCTTCTCTACACCAGCTACGAGCATTTCTGTCGGAACGGAAGCCACTCGGAAGCTCTACCCTATGAAACAGCCGCGGGGCCGTCCTGGACGGAGGGTGGCGGGAAGGCGCCCGGCCCCCCTGCTCGTACCCGGTCCGGGTTCTAAACAAGCTTTTCTTTTTAGTTAAAAACGATTAGGATTCTAACCTCTGACTTCGCCCTGCCTAGATGGCTGGGGGCGGAGGTCACAGCTGAATCCAGCCCTCTCCTTTTGCTCCGTCTCCTCCACCCCGTCCCCGCCCCCCTTTTATTAATTTATTTGTTGCCATCATGTACATATCCGGATATTCTACATGAAAATCGGAATTTCTGGTTTCTCTTGGAAAATCAGATCTGCCAACTCCGGCCCACATTCCCTGGGCAGCTGAGTCCCTGTGAACGGGCCAGGCCCTCGCTCCCCGTTTCCCGCCACCGCGGGGTGTGCGGTGCCCGAGGCCCGCGGAGCGCAGGCCCCGAGTTTGCGCGGCGGGTTTGGGCGGTCCTCCACTGCCCTCCGGTGGCCGTTTGCGGCATTGCAGGGAAGGTCTTTGCGCAAAAGCGCTGGGGCTGAACTCATTTTCCAGGAGGCAGTAGGTCACTAGTCCCGGTGGGATGACAAGGACAAGCCTTGGCACAGGGCTGTGAGGACGCCAGCTGAATACTCTGACCCGATCAGGTAATGTTCCTGAACCAGAATCGGTCTTGGTTTTTCCCATTCCCTGTAAGGGGACTGTCTCCCTTAGCTACACGACACGTCCCCTTCATTAGGACAAATGTGTCTGATGAAGGAGGGGCAGGTCCGTGCCCTTTCTGGGCCTCAGTTTCCCAATCTGTGGAATTATGTTTGGGCCAGAACAGCAGCTTCCAAGCTCTTTGTTCAAGTTACAGAACCGTACCTTTTTTGGGCTGAAATAGAACCACAAATGCCTATTGAATAAGCCTGGAAAGCACTGATTTCCAATGGGAAGATCTAATTTTTAAAAAAGGTTGTAAGAGAAACTCATTATAGAAAAATAGGAAACTAAGGATAGAAGGGATTTTATCACATTGCCTAGGGACAATCTCGGGAGACACTTGGAAATACTTCTAACATTTTCTTTGGGTTGTGCTTTTAAAACTTAGTGCTCATCATATATAGTATGTGAGAAGTTGTATATTCTGATTTAAAAAACATTCTTTTGGTTATTTGTTTATCCAGAAAGTATTTATTGGGAACCTCCCGTGTGCCAGGCACTGTTCTAGACACGGGTGATGTGCAGTGAACAAAATGACAAAAAGCTCAGCCCCCATGGAGCTTCTGTTAATATCCTAGCAGGGAGAAACAGTAAACAAAAAGCCTAATAATTACATAAATTATAAAATAAATTAGAAAGCGAGAAGTGGTGCAGATACAAAGATGAAGTAGAACAGTGTATGATGGGTTTGGAGCTATTTGAGGACATGGGCGGTTGAGGAGTTAAGATTTAAGCAGACTTGCAGGTGGAGTAGTGAGCTGCCCAGATCTCTGGAGGAATAATGTTCCAGGCAGAGGGAACAGCAGGTGCAAAGGTCCTGAGGCAGGAGAATGTACACAGGTCAAGGAGTGGAGAGAGAGACATGGAGGAGGGAGGAGATGAAGTCCGAGAGGTGAGGGATGCTGTGCACATTTCCAGAAGGGTTTTTGGCAGTTACCCTGAGGGACAGTGGCCATGGGACAGTTCTGGGCAGAGGAGCAGCACTGCCTGAATCCATTATTTACACAATTTGGAAAATACTAAAAAGTAGAAGTAGGAACCCCAAGTCGGGAAGAATCCTGTCACCTGAAGATAGTATTGCTTAATCTTTTTGATAGGGTTCTTTCTTGCTTTTTTTCCTCCTGAAAAGATTGGAAGACTCACTTCCTTTAATTTTTTTTCCAAAGTAAAATGATTTTATTCTAATTAGAAAGATAACAAATACACACCTGCGGGAAAATATAGGCAATTCAGAAAAAATATAAAGAAAAAGTAAAAGTCACCGAGACATCACCACCGGGAGATAATTAACATTTTGGCGACATTGATGAAGGCAGCGTGCACTTACGCATGTGCACACTCGTGCACCCCCCCCACACAGACACACGCACACACAGATACCCAGATGCTTATTTATAGTCCTAGGATCGTACTAAACAGTTTGTGCTGTTTCCTACACTTTTTTTCCTGATTTACCATGGATACCTCCCAACATCTTCCATGTTCCTTTTAATGGCTTCTGGGGACCCCAGATGCCCCGAGGTAGAATCACAAGATGCTTCCTAAAAAATCAGATCCCCCAGGCCCCGTTTCATACCTACAGGCCTAGATTCTCTGTGGAAGGGCCAGGAATCTGCATTTTAGCCACATTTTTATTTGAGATCTTCCCCCCCTTGTGTGAATGTACCATCATGGGTTTAACTGATTTCCTATCAGCAGACATTTGGATTGTCCCTAACTGGGGACCCTTATAAACAGTAACACAACAGGCAGCATGGAGAACCCATCTGTGCCCACTTGTCCTCCTATTTCCATGGGACAGATGCCTGGGGACGGACTTGCTCAAAGGGCATGTGTGTCGTTCAAGCCCAGTGGTCCCAGAAGCTGGTCTCCAGAGCAGCAAAATTGGGGTCACCTGGGAACTAGTTAGAAACGTGCATTCTCAGGCCCCAACCCAGACTTTCTGAATCAGAGCCCCAGGGCGTGGGGCCCAGCAATCCGTGTTTTTACAATTTTCCAGGTGATTCTGATACTTGCTAGCGTTTGAGAACTCTTCTCTGGAGCCGCACTGGCCCGTGCAGTAGCCACTCTCCCCCTGTCGGTACTTAAGTTAAATTAATTGAAATTAAACACAATTTCCAGTGTTCAGCACCCACGTGTGGCCAGTGACTACAGTATTAGTGCAGATAGGACATTGTCACCAACACAGAAAAGCGGTATTCCCTGCACTGTTCTAGACAGTTTTCCAGGAAGGAAGCCACCCCCTACCACGCCCTCACCCTCCTTTTAATTAAGAAACACCAGAAAGAACCCCCACGGGCATAAGAGGGCCCAGGGTCTGGGGCTCCTTGAAACAGAGAATTGAAATCCTCATCAACTCCTTGGGGCGCAGGCTTTTCTAGACATGGCGGGGCAGGGGCACCCCTACTTTTCTTCATGTTCTGACTCTCTCCCCGCCAGAACGAGATAATCGGCTTGCGATCTCGACAGCAGTTGTCCCAAGACGGTGGCCGCTCTGTCCTGAGACAGCTGGAGGTAAGGCCGGGACGCAGAGGGAGGGACGAGGGAGCCTCCCCTCCCTGTCTGTCATCGGGTGTTCTGTCAGCCAGTTCTCAGGGGCACTAAAATGTCTGCCCCATGACTCGAGACTGGCCTGAGTCACATCCAGAGGTGTCCCGACCCTTTGTCACAGGCAGCCTCTGCTACAGGTATTGCTGCAGAATTTTGTCCCTAGACCCGTGCCCCCATTTCAGGGAGTCTGGCCCAGGCCACTGGGCCTGCAATTTCATCCCCGACAGGCTCCTTTTAGAAAGATCTCTGCTTCAGCCTCTCTTTCTCACTCCCCTTTGTCCCAGCTGCGTCTCAATCAGTAAGAGCAAGTGCAAACATTTCTTGAGCAATTACTGTGTACTAGGCCCTGGGCTAAGTGCTTTGCTTGCAGCATCTCATGGAATCCTCACAATCACCCTGCGAGGCAGGTGTGTTGATCTACCCATTTCACAGATGAGGAAACTAAGTTCGGAGAGGGAAAATCATGGGGCCAACATCAAGAAGCTGGGATTTTATATGAGCTTTGAATTGTATTCATTTGCTAATAACAGGAACCCAAAATGACAGTGGCCTAAGCAAGACAGAATTTTAATTACTTTAAGAAATAAGTCTGAAAATAGATACTTCAGGGCTGGTATGGTACCTTCCTGATGTCATCTGTGGCCCAGGTGCCATCTATTTTTCTGCTTTGCCACCCTTAGTGTGTGGCTGACAGCCCACGGGTGCCTGATTGTTGCACTGTAGCTTCCCTTGGGACCACGTGGGACCCCAAGCATTTGCCCAACTTCGGGGAGGGTCTCCATGGACCTGGACCCTGCCTGGAAGTCTGTAAGCCCCAACCCCGGTTCCTGCGAGATGTCTCTCTGAGCTGGAGCCCGCAGCGGGCAGTGTGTGCCATGGTGCTTTGCTGCCACCCGGTGGCTAAGCAGAGAATGACACCGCCATCCCTGTCTACCAGGTGCAGGCCAAGGACAGAAATAAGCCACAAACAGGGGAAGGGAATGACCCAGGAGCGCAGTTCTGGGTCATAAAAGAATTTGTCTCATTAACAATGGGCTCACAGATGGTCCAGACATCACATATACATTCCAGACAGGAAAAAAGTGGGGTAGGGGAAAAAGATATTGCTAGCTAAGTCATCCAGCTTAAAAGGTGTTTCCCAGAAGTTACAGCCAATGTAACACAGTGTCATTCTCCGCTTGGCCACTGGGTGGCAGCAAAGCACCATGGCACACACTGCTCGCTGCGGGCTCCGGCTCAGAGAGACATCTTGCAGGAACTGGGGTGGGGCTTACAGACTTCCAGGCAGGGTCCAGGTCCATGGAGATGCTCCCGAAGGTGGGCACATGCTTGGGGTCCCACGTGGTCCCAGGGGACCACCCCGAGTCCGGACTCTTGTTGGGGTTGAGACTGGTGCTTCTCTCTACATCTTGGGGTGTGGGAGAGGCTGCCCAGGCAACCTCAAACGTCCCCCCAACCTCTGCCTGAAGTCCCCCATTAACTTTTTATTTCTTGGCTTAGCATGATGTTTGGGGCTTCTTTCCAAGTGCAAATACTCTAAGCAGGAGAATTTGTCTTACTAGCTAGCAATGGGCTCACAGATGTTTCTTACCCCCTGCTAAAGATCGCTTCCACCTTCTCTATCCTGGAAGCCTCTCCTACACCTCCCATTTCGTCGTCTCCTGCCCCCTGGGAGAAGTGGTGGGACCGCTCCCATGATGGAAGGGTTTTGTGTAGGAGTTAAGCAGCCAGGCTCTGGGAGGCTGGGTGGGACTCTCACAAAAGTCACTTCCTAGCTGTGTGACTTTGAGATACTAACTTAGCATCTCTGAGCCTCAGTTTCCTCATATATAAAATAGGGACATAATCATACCTACTTCCTAGAGCTGCGAAGGCTGAATAAAATCGTGCATGTACATAGTCGGCACGCTGCCGCACAGAGAGCAATAGTTGGTAGCAAAATTATCATTTATCTTGTAAGTCAGAAAAACTCAAATCAGCGTGATTTTGTTACTAAGTCATTGCTCAAGTAGAGCTGAGTTCAAGGTCAGGTCCTCAGATGAGCTCAGTATGGAGAAAGTAAACACAAGTTCACTTTTCTTCTCTGGCCTCAATATTCCTCATCTGAGGCCTGGGCCAGTTGTAAGGCTGAGATGAGATGATTTGTATAAAGTGCCTGGAATATTCTGGGAGCTGGATATGTATCACCACATTCACCATATCAGGTTGACAGGGACCTTTTTTTTTAAATTAATACTGTGACTAAAAAGAAAAACTTGCGTGATCTTTTAATGCATCTTTACAGAGGGCAGGTCTGGGAAGAGAACATTCCAGCAGCTGGGCAGAGGAGGCCTTCTGATGTGGCTGAGAGACCAGAGTTCAAGCCCTAGTTTCTGTCTGCTGGCTGCGCAGTGGGGGTGCGGGCGGGGCTGGCCGCTGGGGATCAGTGTGTGGGGATGGCCCATGCAGTCTCCGCCCCGGGAACCAGGCTGGGTCTTGCAGGGCCACGTTCACCTTTGCAAGCTGAGAAGTCAGGGGAGGGGAAGGAATGGGGTGAGGAGCACACCCCAGCTCAGCCTCCCAGCCCCCACTGCACGTCGGAACCCCCGGGGGCTTTAACACTCCCTGATGTCCCCGTGGCATCCCAGGCCAAGCCTGAACCTCTGCAGGTGGGGCGTGGGCAGCAAATATTTCTGAGGCTCCCAGGTGACCCGAGTGTGGAGCCAAGTGTGAGAGCCAACAGGCTGGCGGAGGTTCTCAAACGTCTCGGTACCTGGGTGCCACCTGAGGCTTGTTAAAGCCTCCGATTCAGTGGGGCGGGGCGGGGC
>VBSM01003044.1:2520620-2536861 GCA_008086735.1 Cheirogaleus medius
GGAGTTCAAGGCTGCAGTGAGCTATGATGATGCCACTGCACTCCAGCCTGGGCAGCAGAGTGGGACTCTATCTGTAAGAAAAAATACATATATACGTGTGTGTGTGTGTATACAATATTAATTTGTGAAACTTTAATTTGATTAGATAAAATATATAAATATGCACACACACATATATGTTTGTATGTAGTAGATTGCAATGTATCTGTTTCTGTGGGCTTTTTTAAAAAATGAGCCAATAGCTTTTAAAAAATACTATGATCCAGGACACAGGTAGATACACATATATCTGTGTAAGTGAAACAAAACTTACATTAAACATTTATCCTTATGGCCCTCAATGCATGCTAGTATTTCTCTCCCTTTCTTTGCTGTTCTATTTTATTTCATTGTTTAAAAAACATGATGGAAGCTCATGAGATGGATCTCATGCCCCCCTGAGAGATTTGAAAACCTGCGGCTTGGAGACCCTGGCCCCTGAGGGTCCTCCGAGCCCCTTTCCCCTGAACGTCCTCCTGGGAGGCTGACCGCACTGGGAACTGGGTTCCGCCACCAGGAGAAACTGAAGAAGACCACGGAAGAGGCAGAGCAGTATGAGAGCAAATGCAAGGAGATCAACAAGACCCTGGAGCATCTCAAGAACTCAGTGGAGCATCTGTTTAAGAAGATAAACTGTGACGCCACCAAGATCCTGGTGCAGTTAGGGGAGACGGGGAAAATCACCGACATCAACCTTCCTCAGTATTTTGGTGAGTCACGCTGGGGCCCGGTGGACTCTTAGGAACCATTTCCAGAGCTTTCAGTGACCAGGCGTGAGGACTTGTTCTTTTGGAGGTAGTGAGCCTGGTGGTGACGCGTGTGGCACTGAGGCCCACCTGCCTGGGTTTGAATCCCGGCCCTACCCTTATTAGCTGTGGGGCCTTGGGCAAGTTTCCGAACCTCTCTGTGCTTCAGTTTTTTCATCTAAAAAACACCGGGTCTCTTTTGATGCTTTTGGTTAAAAAAAATAAGGTATAAAGCTAGTGTCTACCTCATAATATTAGTGGGAGGATTAAGTAAAGGAATAGTTCTTACAGAAAAACTGTATCATCAGCTCAGTAGATGAAGAAGCATTGGATAAAATTCAGCATCCATTCATGATTTTTAAAAAACCCTTAACAAACTAGAACTAGAAGGAAACTTTCTCAACTTGATAAAGGGTGTCTACAGAAACAACAACAAAAAGGCTGCAGCCAACCTCATGCTTTATGGCGGGAAGCTGGACATTTTTCTCCTGAGATCAGGAACGAGGCAGGGATGTCTGCTGCTTATTTAAGGTGTAATGGCAATCCTAGCTAATGTAATAAGGCAAGAAAAAGAAATAAAGGCACGCAGATTGGAAATGAAGAAATAAAGTGTCCAGAGCAGGGCTTGGCATGTAGACCATCACACAGGTTTCTAGGCATAGACCCTCAGCTCAGAGTGCAGAGGGAGGAAGGGTACATCTACACAAATCATGACAGTTTGGAGTGAAGGGCTTCTGTTGCTCTTAGAATTAAACCATCTGTGTTTGGGGGGTTCCCCAAACACCCCCAACCCTCCCACCACATTCAGCGATTTGCTAGGAGGACCTCAGGACTCAACATAGAGTCGTACTTATGGCTGTGATTTATCACCATGAAAGCAACATCAGAAAAGGGAAAGGGAGAACGAGGTGTTTTGCATGAACCACATGATAAACCGCATCATTTGTGCAAACAGTTTCGGCATGGTGAGCCACTTCTTATCAGTTGATGGTGGTGGGAACCCTCCTGAAATCCAAGTTCCCAGATGCCAGCCAGGGGCCAACCTGGTCAGCGACCTTTCAGAGGAGACAGAGAGCCTCAGCCCTGCCATGTTAACTCTTTCTGCACACAGCCTGTTGGGTTCTTCCTCACCTGGCCTCTGCTAACATTTCTCATCTCCTCTAGCCCTGCTGTCCCCTCCTTGCTCACCACCTCTAGCCACACTGTTCTCCTGTCTGTCTTCCAGTCTTCCTTGCTGCTGCCACATCTCATTCCCGCCTCAGGGCCTTTGCATGGACTGTTCCTGGAAGACTTGTCTCATGCCCAGTTCCTCCTTGTTCTCAGATCTCAGTTTCATTGTCCTCTCTCCAGCAAGGCCTCCTTCCTCTGCCCCATCTGAAGCTGCCTCTCACAGCTGTCTTCTTATTTGTCTCTTTGCTGATAGCTTTTACCGCCTGAATCTATGAGGTTCCTGAGGTCCAATAGCAAGTTTCAGATGCAAAAATATTCTTGGTCCCTGACTTTTAGATAGAATGGCAACAGTTGGATAGTGTGAGGTTTATTCTTTTAGAAAATCCAAATCCAGTAGTTATAGAATTCAGAAATGAACATCAGGACAGTGAGGGATGCCTGTATTTATGTGCTCACTGGTCTAACTTGTCTTTCTCTCCTTCCCTCCGTACACACCGAAGCTTCATTAGGGCCAGGACAGTGTCTTTGTTGCTGTTATTGTCATAGTTTTGTTTCTCTGGCATTGCATCCTCGGCATCTAGCACAGTGCATGGCTAATCATTTGTGAATGCATGAATGCATGAATGCATGAATGAATGAATGAACAGTCTGGTGACTGCACGGGGCTATGGAAACACAGTGGGAACGGCAGCTTTCCCGAAGAAGGCAGATCAGGGAAACATTCCTGCAGGCCTGAGGCCTGCCTTAAGGCTTAAAATATCAATAGGGCTTACTGGGACAAGGGTGTAGGGAAGGGTATTCTAGGACTAAGGAACAGCATAAACAAAGACCTGGAGGCCTGAGACAGAGAGCTTTAGGGAAAAGCCAGTACAGTAGTGTAGGGCTGGGCTGTCCCCAGCTCCCAATTTTCAGTGTCACCCAGTGTTTCTCAACCTTCTTTTCATTATCACCCTCCTCCCGCAAGAAGCCTTTCTATTTTCCTGATTGTCCCTTCCCATGACATTTTAATCCCATGGACATACCGTGTGTCTGTTTATGTCCTGTATGTATACCTGTGCTTGATACATTAAGGAGTCAGATTTTTGCCTCCCAAGAGAACCACATTTCGCCCTCTAAGGGAGACGTCCCCATGAGAATGTCCGGCGCAAAGCAACCAGGAGAAAGCCCATGTCCTTGTTGGAGCCTGTGACCTTCCCCCGTACTTCCTGTCCTTCCCGTCTTGTCCAGCGGGGTGCAGCACCCCAGCACCCCCAGGAACCGGTCTCTGGGCAGCCATCCTGGTCCTGCTTCTTGTTTTCCAGCCATCATTGAAAAGAAGACCAACGACCTGTTGGTGTTAGAGTCCTACAGGCGGATCCTGGACATGGACAGGGCTGAGACCAATATCCTGACGCCCTTTGTCAACCCCTTCTGGGGCGGCTCTGCCCTCCTCAAGCCCCCAGAACCCATCAAGGTTGTCCCGCCCATGCTTGGGGCCGACCCCTTCAGCGACAGGTTGGATGATGGTGAGTTCTCTCTCTCTTTCCGCGTTGGTGCAGGTCACTGGGTCGAGATTCCCAAAAGACTTGTGCCTTCAGGGCTGGGGATGCTGTGCCCAGGTACCTGAGATGGCTGCAGTGTTGGCCTCAGTTTCCCTGTCTTGATGAGCCCTCATGGGCCTGTCCTTTCTCTTGGGTACCGTCTTGGCTGTGGCCACTTGACATCCTTCGCTTGCAGACTCTGCTTCCTATAGTGCAAGGGTGACCTGGCCACAGATCCCAGAGTTTAGGTATCCTGTGTATTTTCTTAAAGATCACAACTACTTTTTAATCATTTTAAAAGAACCTTAAGGCTGGGTGCAGTGGCTCACGTCTGTAATCCTAGCACTCCGGGAGGCTGAGGCAGGAGGATCGCTTGAGCTCAGGAGTTGGAGACCAGCCTGAGAAAGAGTGACACCCCATCTCTACTAAAAATAGAAAAATTAGCTGGGCATGGTGGGATTTGCCTGTAGTCCCAGTTACCTGGGAGGCTCAGGCAGGAGGATCGCTTGCACCCAGTTTGGGGTCTCAGTGAGCTGTGATGACACCACTGCGGCATTTCAGGGGTGCTCAGGATGGAGGGAGCAGACCCCCACCACACAGGTTTGAAAGCTAAGTCAGATGCTACACACCTTAGCACAACTCCCTTGGCCCTTTGGCGTTTCCTAAAAGAGCAGGGCTGGAGGTGGGGTGGGACCCAGCTGCTGGGAAAGCTGTCCTCACCAGATCAGGAACTTACAGATAACATGGTCACTTCTGTTCAAGGGAATGTTGGTAAACATTGTGTTCTCCTAGCCCCTTAGCCCCTGTGGCCTGTAGGTGTGAATTAGAAGAGGTGCCACTTCTGAGTAGTTTAGGAAAAAGGGTCCCCTCTGGGTAGACATGGCTTCACAATCAAGTAGGGGCTAGATTTCAGCCCATCCATTCACCTCTAGGTGTCCTTGTGCAGTGCACGTCCTAAACAACTGTACATGGGCCCTGTGTCCTTGATATTAAACCAAACATCCTTCACATCCTTGTCTGGGAGAAAAAAAGCAGTCATTGTCTGGGCATCCTCGAGAAGGACCTTGGCGCCCATCCTCCCCTCCCTGAGACCCGAGAATTTTCACACTGTGCTGTGCAGTGACATCAAAGCAGGCTCGGACATCCTTGCCTTGGGCAGCCATGAACAAGACAAAGAGACCCAGTCCCTGGGAGGGCAGCCCCAGGGCCAGGTCTGAGTTCCAGACTCCTCACACAGAGCTTGTCTTGGTGCAGTTGAGTATCCGCTGGACCACAGCAGCCTCCGGCAGCTCGTGCTGGAGAATTTGGTCCTGAGAGAGGCCCGGAATAAGGACTCGCGCTCGGAAAGTCTGCCGGAGAAGACGGACGACGTCAGGTCCAGGAAGAGGCTGACCATGTGAGGTGACGGGGCCACATTTGTATCATAACCGGAAAGAATAAATGTTTTGTTCGCAAGCGCAGCGCCTTTCCACGCTCCTTGCCAAGAGCCCTGGGGTGCGGGAGCCGCCTGCGGTGGCCGGGAGGAGCAGGAGGCGGGGCTCAACACGGGCACGGGGGACACGAATTGCGTGGGGTCCACACGGGCCCTGAAAAGCTGTGAGGTGGTGACGGGCACAAGTCATCCCTCACCAGGGCCACCCGGCGAAGCAGGGATGCGCAGGGTGCAGGGGCCCTGTGGCAGCCACAATATTGCCTTGGAGCCCCCAGAACCACGTGGGGCGTGGCAGACACAGGCAGGGGCGCCACGGAGGCTCTGTGTCTGCCGCGGGCGAGCGTGTCACCATGGAAGTGTCTCGCCCTGAACCACAGGCGGCCCTCAGCCAGCGTCCTGACTCAGCCTCCGCAGAAGCCCCAGGTATCGGGTTCGGGGCCGGGCCGTCCCTGGAGCGAATGGACACTGTGGGGCTGTGGGTCATTGCAGGGTGGGGGTCATCCGGGGTCATTGTGGTGGGGACCCGGACTCCCCTGGGTCCCTGCCCACCCAGGGCCCCAGTCCGCGGCAGCCAGGGGGCAATTTCATCAGTTGCATCCGTGGCCTGGCCCCGAGCGCCTCCCGGGGTGGCGCTGTCGTTATTCCGAGCAGCAGCGAAGACCCTCCCGGTTCTGGCTCCTCTGCCCCTACTTCCTCCCTCCCACATGCCCCCAGCTCCATTCCCACCCCCGGTTCCGGCTCTTTTTTCCCAGCAAGGCATTAGCTTCGGCCTGTCCTGGGTTTTTGGGATTCGCTTGCAAGCCCCCCTTTCCTCCTCTACACTTCTTCTCGGTTTTCCTTGGAGGAATCCCCGCTCCCACCTGGCGGCGTGGTCAGGAGGGGGCTGACCGCAGCCCCAGAGTGAGGGTTGAGCATGTGACCCAGGCCTGCCCCAGAGCGCTGCACCTCCTGGTCCCCAGAGATTGGCTGGGGCGGCTCAGGTCCCGGAGAGACCACGGGCGCTCCTGCTCTGCTGCTTGTGTGGAGCTGGGGGGTCCTCTTTGCACTAGGACCTCTAAGGGGATAGAAGGCAGCCGGGAGCTGTTGTAGCCTTTTTGCCAAGAGCAGAGCAACAGGAATGAAAGCAGGTCAGGTTCTGACCGCAGTGTTTGACCTGGATACAGCCGTGCCTGAAGCCCTTGGACTTCTTAGTTTTCTGAACCCATTTGTTTCCTAAGTTGGGATTCTCACAGCCATATAGACTTGAATGCTTCAGCCATGACTTTGGTCACTCAAAATCAAGGGTCTACTCCCCCCTAGGCCTGGACCCCAGAGAAGGTCAGAAATTAGTATCCCTCCCACAATTTGCCAGGAGAGGAGTAAGGCAGCTTCTACTTTATCTGAAACTAGAAATCAACCTCTTACGATTAGCAGATGTGATTTTTGTCAAATGAGCCACATCTTAGCATGTGTGTGAGGCCACCTCCTTTCATTGTCATGGGGCCAAGTTAACATACGTATGGGAGAAACATCCTGATGGTGTCCCAAAGGAAAGGGTGTCACAGAAGCTAGACCTACACACGCTTGAGCTCTCTGGAAGGGAGGGCTGTGTTCATTCCATTAAAATGTGGCCCTTGAGAGAAACAGTCCTAAGTGGCTGCAAAGGTCTATATTAAATAAAGAGTCACTAAGATTCAATAATAATAATGACAGCAGAGTCATCACTGGTTTATATGCCGCCTTTGCTTTTCTTACTCAAGGTGCTTGTATCTGTCACAGGAGCACCATGACCATATACACGACCTCCTGTTTATTTGAACTTGGGCTCTAGGTGGATTTCCATCTGCAGTACGTGTGGCCACATGGCATCTGCAAGCCACCCCGGCTGCAAAGAACATGGAGGTGGATAAATGGGTGCAGCTGCGTGGCTAACAGGTAGGGGTGGGGCAGAGAGAGGAGAGGGCAGAGCCCACCCTGCAAAGATGAGCCCAGGCGGGGCGGTGAGCCCCTTTCAATCCTTCTCTTCTCCGTGCGTGATGATGTGCACCAGGTTCTTGTAGTCCAAGTTGCCAGTCACGTCTGGGGGGAAGGCGTTGAACATCTGGTCAACCTGCAATCAACCAGCAGGATGTGCTGGGGACGAGGGCAGGGGTACCAGGAGGGCAGGGCAGAGTGGAGAGGCAGCTGGGCGTGGGGTATTGGGACGGCCACTCAGAGCCCCTCCAGGGAAGGACTTGGTGACCAGCTGCTGCAGAGAGACCCCTCTCCCAAGGTCATGCCCTTCCAGGGGCAGCCACAGCCAGGGGTGTACGGGCCTGGCCACCTCGCCCAACCTGGGACTTCTCAGAAGGGCTCTGCTGGCCCCGGCTCCCTGGGGCGTCGGCCGTGGCCGTCTTCGAGCCTGCACTTGGCTCACGTCTCCCCGCATGCACTCCTTCCCTGCCCTTCCTTCCCCAGGCCGGACGCCGAGGGCCCTCCCAGGTAAACACCCAGTGGGATGTTCTGGAAACCCAGCCTTCATCCAGGGTAAAGCGGGGATCGAGAACTCCAGTGTTCCAGGCACAGTTTATGTAAGGGACAAAGATGGGCCTGTGGGTGCTGTGGCTAAATGGAGACACGTGGCCCATCTTCAGAGGTGGCAGCTGCTCGTGGCCAGCTGCATGTGGCCACGTGGGCAGGGAGGTCAGAAATCTAGACTTTGTTTTTACATGCAGTTGCCCTATTTAAAAAGTATTGGCTAGTTATTTTTTTTTAAAAAAACGCATTGGCTGTCACTAGTTAACACTTATATTGCGCTTACACATGTCAGCACTTTAACACAGATTAACTCGTTGAATCCTCACGATATACTATGAGGTAGTTCTATTATTATCTCTGCTTTACAGAGGAGGAAATTGGGCACAGAGAGGTTAAGGAGCTTGTCCAAAGTCACACAGCTGGAGGAAGGTGAAGGCAGCTCTTTTAACTGCTTGAGTTTTGGGAAGGAGTAAATCTAAATACAATTTTTAGTAAAATGTGGAACTTGGAAACGGGCCCGAGAGGCTACACAGGGACTATTTTAAATAAACTCATTAAGGTTCACTAATAAGGCCGGCAGGACCATCGCTTACTCATGTAGAACCCTGGCAAATTAGCAAAAGTGCCCCTTCTTCCAGACACATTACTGCACCTGCCAGAAAAATTTCATATATACTGATGTTTTAAAAATTATAACAAGACACTTTACTGCCACCTGCTGGAAAAACTATTGCAAAACCAAATATATAGTCTATGATGAATTTTATGAGACTGGCATCCCAGAGGGTTGTGCAGTGCACAACTTACACGACTGTATGTGGCGGACCCTCACGCCATAGTAAACTGATTCTCTAACGAGGTCTCTATGCATTGTGAGGAAGGCAGAACCAGGAGTCAGACAGACCTGGGTTTGAATCCAGGCTCTGGCATTTAGCATTGGTATTGATATTTTTGGCAAGTGACTTAACTTCCCTGGGCCTCAGTTTCCCTATCTGAATAAAAGGACAATAATATTAGTCCCTACCTCAGAGGGTAACTGAAAGAATGCAATGAGCAAGTGTTCAGTAAATGATAGCTAGTTCTCCCGCTGGGGGATCAGGGGCGATTTAGGCAAGAGAGGGAGGTGGAGCCCCCTGGAGGGTGAGCCCAGGAACTGGGGCGCAGGGAGTGGCCAAAGGACCCCATTACCTCATCCTTGGAAAACCTGTCCGCCTGGGTGGTCAGCATCTCCCGGACGCTGCAGAGAGAGAGCAGGTGTTGGTGTCAGGTGTGTGTGGGGGGCAGGAACCTCCCCTCCCCCTAGACCCCACTCACTAATCAGCCTTCAGCACCCCCTTGCCTTCGGGGTCAAACACTTTGAACGCGTTGAGAATGGTCTCCTCGGGGTCCGCCCCTGAAACAGAAAACAGAGCTAATGAGTGGCTAGGAAGCCGGGGCACCCCAGTGGCAGGCCCAGGTCCCCCCAGAGAGGAAGGGGCCGGCGCAAGGCTGCTTTGCTTGGAGGAAAGAGCACTGGGTCTCGGTATGTTGGAAGAGAAGGCTGAGGACCTGGTTATTTCTGAGCAAACCAAAAGTCAAATACGATCTAGAGTCAGAAAGACTAGGATCTGAATCCTGACCCCTGCACTCCCTGGCTGTGTAGCCCCAGACCAGCGACTTTCTGTCTCTGAGCCTTAGTTCCCCATCTGTATACTGGGGATAAGAATAGAACCCGTCTCCTAGGCTGTTAAATGAGGGCATGCATATAGAGTGCTTAGGGTAAGCCTTGGAGCAATGTTAGTTGCTGTTTTTAGGGGTTGTTTGTTGTTTTTGAGACAGGGTCTTGCTCTGTTGCCTGGGCTAGAGTGCAGTAGCATCATCATAGCTCATGGCAACTCAAACTCCTGGCCTCAAGTGATCCTCCCATCTTGGCCTCCCAAAGTGCTGGGATTACAGGTGCGAGTCACCATGCCCTGCCTGTTTATATTCTTTTTCTCCAATGGTACTTTGTCTCCTTGAAAGCGATCCATTTTCTGCCACTTCCCCTCCCCCATCTGTTCTCTTAGTGCCTTAATTCATGCCCAAAGGTGAAGACACACAGATACACAGACATACACACCCACGCACACACGAGCTTACCCTTAAGTTTCTCCCCAAACATGGTCAGGAACACAGTGAAGTTAATAGGACCTGGAGCTTCCTTGAGCATATCATCAATTTCTTCATTTTTCACGTTCACACGCCCTAGGGCAGGAAACACACACTCAGGGACTCTGAGCTGGGAGAGAAACAGCTATTAGCACACTGGCATCTGCCCCTGTAATTCCACTTAATTCCACTTCAAGGAATCTAGCGTAGGAATAATCAGAGATAGGGTGGATAGAGTCAACGATCCATGTGAGATGTTCTCAACAGCGTTATTTATAATAACCGGGTGACTGGAAGCCACCCAAACATCCGATGTGCGGAGAGGATAGTTATTTTTAAAATAGTGTCTTCAGAACCTGGAACGTTTTATACAGATATGTTAATTTTTTACTCCGAAGGGAAACATTCATATTGTAAACTAGCCCTTCTCAGCTGGAGGCGGGAGAGACAGATCAGCATCTCCCAAGGAAAATTTTTCAAGTGATACCTGCCATAACCCACAGCCTCAGAGATTCTGACATACCTGCTCAGTCCTACCACAAGCCCACTTTTGTGCAAATTACAAAAAGCCACCCCTTCTTAAGACACTTTCTGTTTTTAAATATAAAAAGCTACAGTAGCTACAAATGTGAGTAGTGCTGTGCGCTGTAGAATTGTGCAGTGCACAACCTGCACGGCTGTGTGCGGCGGCCCTGAGTTCTAAGGATGGGAGTTGGTAGTGGTGTTGGGTGGCAGACTGGACATGTTTATCTCGAAAAATCCCCCTGTACTCATGCTGGCATTGTCAAGATGATTAAAAAGGCAAATTCACAGTAGAATGATTCTAATTATTTAAAAAGCCAAATGGTTGTTACTAGAAAGACTAAGAGGAAAGAGACTGCAATGTTAACAGAGGAACGTGACCTTGTGGGTAATGTCTTGCCCTTTATACTCTCCCGAATTTTCTAAATTTGCTGTTGAGAGTTGGCATTGCCTTCAAAATCATACCGAAAAAAGGTACTTCAAAAGAAAAATAAAACATATGTGAAGACACTCAAACACTGAACATTTCTTTCCCATCCTCTAAAATTCCTGTTACAGGCCAGTTTTGGTTGAGCTGTTTCTTTGGAAAATGACACTCTTGACCTTTTGGGATGGTCCCACCTCCTGCACCTCGAGGCTGTGGGACAAGGAAACCCTTGCGCAGGGTGACGGGGGCTCAAAGGGGCGACGTACCGAGAGCAGCAAAGGTGTCTCTCAGGTCGTTCTTGTCGATGAAGCCATCCCTGTTCTGGTCCATGATGGTGAAGGCCTGTGGGAGGGAGGTGTCTGCCGGTCAACGCGGGAGGAATTGGGCACAGTGGCCGGAGAGGTTGGGCCAAGGACTAGGAGATGTGACATTCTGGGATCTTCAAGGGGCATCATAGGGCATCAGATCAAGAGTCAACAATTGAAAAGAGCCTGTAGTTCCTCCAAATGACAGGCGTAGTGTTACTATGTGCCCCAGCGATTCCACTGCTAGGTGTGTACACCCAAGAGCACTGGAAACATACACAGAAAACCCACACGTGACATCTTTGGAGTGTTATTCACAATGGCCCCCAGCTGGAAACAGCTGCAGACCCATCCACTCCGGAATAACAAACAGAACGTGGGCTGTCCGCACAATGGAATAGTATCCAGCAATACAAAGGAAGGAAATTCCGACACATGCCACCACATGGAGGGACCTTGAAATGTGACACTCAGCAAAAGAGGCCAGACACACAAGGCCAAGTATCATATGACTCCATTTCTATGAAATGTCCAGAAAAGGCAAATCTATAGAGACAGAAAGTGGATCAGTGGTTGCCAGGGGAGCGGAGAGGGGGCAGGGGGAATAGGAAGTAACTGCTAATGGGTGTGGGGTCTTTTTTTCCTTCTGTCACCTTTAGAGGTGACAGAAATGTTCTGAGATTAGATAGTGGTGATGGTTATAAAACTTTGTGACTATACTAAAAACCACTGAATTGTACACTTTAAAAAAGTGAATTTTAGTGTATGTGAATTCTATCTCTATAAAGCTGTTTTTTTTTTTTTTAAGTTAAGAACTGGCGTCTCACCTGGTCTCTTCACTCCCAAGCCTGGGCTGTCTGTAAAATGGGGCCCGTGATCTTTCCCCGCTGCCAGGGACACTCCCAGCGCTTTATAAACGCCGAGTATTTTACAAACGAGGTATCAAGGCTACATTCTTGTGCGATCTTTGCCGCAGCTGGTTCCTGAAAGTCTTTACACCGCCTGGCCCACACCCAGGCAGCTGATCTCATTCCAGAGGTTGGGGCAGAGTGAGGAGAAGAGGTGGGTGTAGCTTTCTCCCTGGAAAGTGACTATTTCAAGTTCAGATATGACGCTTGTCCCAGGAATTTCTCTTTCCCTGGTGGCCTAGGAGATGTGGCATTCCGGCAATCTGAATGCTAAGGGGGACGAAAGGTGCAAGTGTCCACGTCCTGTTTGGAGGCCCCAAGTGGTTTCCCCTTTGATAGCAAACACACTGGCGTCTTTGGCATAGCTGGGGCATACTTTCCTCTGGACGGCCGAGTGCGAGCGTGGATGACACAGTGTGAGCCCGCACGACTGCCGGAAAATTAATTCAGAATCTGTCTTTCCAAGTCCATGGGCAGTGGCTTAATTTTGCCTAATTGGTACTTAGGTTTGCTTAATAAGGCACATTCCCATCGAATGTGACAGGGTTTCAACCCGGCTGGTGTTTAATAAAAGAAAACTATAAAATTTGAAATCCAGGAGATGCTGCCTTACACCTCTAGATTGCAAAGAAAAATTGTTTCAACTATTAATAATACTCAGTGTTGATGGAAATGTAGGAAAAAGATACTCTGTTCTTAGGGCTGATGGGAGGAGAAATTAGTGCAGTAATTCTAGAGGGTAATTTGGACAGCAGTTTTGCTTGGTTTTAGTTCTTTTTGTTTGCTTGTTTTTAAGTTCCTTTGACCCGGTGGTTCTGCGTTTAGGAAGCTACCACGAGGAAATAACCAGAGATACGAGCAAAGATGTGTTATTTATAACAGTAAAACATTAGTTACAAGTGTAACATCCAACCATAGGAAATGGTTTAAATAAAAGAAATTTTGATGCTGAATTTCTTAAAAGAGAAAAAAAAATGCAGGTACTAATCAGCAGGCATAGAAGACTGTAACTTTGCTTAATTAAGTGTATAAATAGATAACAAAAATAACTTGAAGGGTATATACTAAAATGTGAACCGATTCTCTCTTGAGAGTAGAATTGTAGGTAGTTTTTATTTTCTTCTTTGTACTTTTCTGGAAATTTTTCCTACATTTTCAACAAGGAGTATGTTTTACTTTGATAATCAGCCAAAGTAATTAAAAAATAATTTCCTTAAAAGGTTCACACATACATTCAGACTGAATTAGGGATTGTTGGGAGGATAAAGACATCTAATCAGAAGGCCCCTGCTGGGAATCTGAACAAAAGGAAGGTTCCTTCTGCCTGGTGGGATTTCCACGCAGGCGGGAGACAGAACAGCGGCACCCACCTCCTTAAATTCCTGGATCTGGGTCTGTTCAAACATGGAGAACACGTTGGAGTTGGCGGTGCCCTCAGCTCTCTTCTTAGCTTTCTTAGGTGCCTGGGGAGGAAGGAGCATTGATTAAAAGAGTCAGAGGCTGGGAATTAGAAAACTAGGTCAGGCCCATCTCTGGGTGGTTTAGTCCATCCTGCAGGGGCTCAGCGGCTCATCTGTGAAATGGGTTATGGTGCTTGCAATCATATCTTGAAACAATGAAGCCGGAGGGATAAAAGGACACAACATAAAGTTCCTCCAGATTGCCCGGGTCCTGGTGAGTCAGAAGAGATTGTGGCTTCTGCAGCGGCTCCATTGCAAATGACAAGGTGCAGGTGCGTCTCTGGGGATGGAGGCCACACCTCTGGATCAGCCCCCGGCAGGGTCCAGCTGCTTTTGTTCCAGGGCATTGCACAAAAAGCTTAGTAATGCACAGAAGGAGAATTGATTGGAGGGAAAGAAAAAGTCAGGCTCGCTAAGCCATGATGCACGCCAAGACGAGATGACGGTTTTTCAGGATGTTAAAATCCAACCGCTCCCCCCACCCCACAACCCTCCCTTGATCCTAATGGCAGTGCAATCTCCTCTCTAAATGTCCTGTCCTTACACCACGTCAACAGTGCAGAGAAGAGTGAGTACCCTTTCTCCCCGAACTCACTTCTCTCTGAGCTTAAATAACAGCAAACGCTTGATCACTGTACAGAAGTCATTATTTCATTTAATTCTTGTAACTGCTCTGTCCCATAAATGCTATTTTTATCATCCCCATTTTATTGGCGGGGGGTGGGGTGGGGTGGGTGGCAACCGAGGCTCAGAGAGGTTGGGTCCCTTGCCCAAAGTCTCACAGCCACAAAAAGGCATAACTGGAGTTGAACTTGGGCATTCTGACTCCAAAGTCTGTGCCCTAACCTCCCTCCTGAGCTGACCCTGGTTTGGGGGCTGCCTGCTTTGAGAGGTGGGGACCCCTAACCAAATATCACAGGAAGAAAGGTTTTGAAATTTGCAAGTTCAAAAGGTGAAAACAAAAAGATTCTTTTCCCCAGCTGCCTGAACAAGAGAAAAGAATTACAATTTTATCCTTAAAAGCGTTCAATCCCATTTTGCAAGCCCCGGGAGTTATTGATTCCTCGAGAGGTCAGTAGACAAGCCATAAAAAAGCCAACTCTCTTATTTTGTTTTTGTGAGTCCCCGGGAGCTGCTGTTATTTGTGGCCTATCGGGGCATTGATTGGGGTTCCTCTGAGCACACACAGCCAACGGTGCTTTCTCCACGACGGGCGGGGGGCCTGGAAAGCCGCCTTTCCTCCCCCCTCCGCTTTGGTCCTTTGCTTGTGGGTGGCTTCCCCCGGTCACCCACCCGACATCACCAACTCACGGAGCCCTTGCTACTCACCATGGTGGAAGAGACCCAGCACTGCTTCCCGAGAAGAATTCAACATGCTGCCCAGCCCAGGAACAATAAATACTTCCTCCTCGCGTTTAAAAATAACCCCATGACCACTTTTGGCAGTAATAGGTGAGGTGGATGCCACCTAAGGCCCCCCCATCCCATGCCGTTCTTCTGAAGTAAGGGCCACTCACTCGCCACCGGGTGACATGTGAGCCCCCAAAAGGCATTCAAGGTTAAAGAGACAGCGGCTGGGTCACGGTCACGGTCACGGGGAGAGATACTGTGCACTTTCTGCAGGCTTGGGCTGGAGACATTTGTGCTTTTGAGAAAGACAATGGCAGGGAGAGGAAACGGTGAAAATTCTCTACTCCTCCAGCCCAGGTCCCACCGCAGGGCCTTTGCATCTGCAGGGGCCCCTGCCTGGGACGCCTTTCCTACGGTCAGTGGAGCGGCTCTCTCCCCCCTCACCTATTTGACACTCTGTGCTCAAATGTCACCTGCGTGAGGCCTGCCCAGCCACCGTATTGAAAATAGCCACTCACCCCTGCCTCCCATCTCCCTTCTTTGTTCTGTTTTTCTCTACGGCATTTGTCACTTCCTAACACATCATGCAACGTGCTTGTTTATTTTGTTTGGTGTCAGGGGACAGCCAGCTCACTAGGGCAAGGTCCTCTTCAGTTTTCCTCACTGCCATCTCCCCAGCTGCTACAGCAGCAGCTCACCTATAAATATTTGCTGAATGAGTGAAGAAATGACAACTTTGATTCACTGAGCACTTGCTACGTGCCAGGCACTGTGTCCTTGGGCTCATGTTCACATTTAATTTTCCAACCACCCTATGGGGTAGGGACCACATTATCATCTGTGACCCCATTTTGCAGATGAGAAAATGAAGGCTCAGAGAGGTGATGTGAGTCCCCAAGGGTCACACGGTGGTGGAGCTGGGGGTGGCCCCATCTTGAGGCCCATTTGCGTGCAGAGTCCAGACTCTTAAAGGGCCTCGCAAATAGCAGCAAGGCACTCTTATTTAATACTCCTTCCCAGGATGGTTTTGGGAAAATCAAAGACAGCGTTGGGATTCAGGGAGCAAAAACTCAGCGCTTGGAATCATCATGGAAAGAGAACATCCTCTCGCCACCCCCCTGCCGGTGGGGACACTAGGCTGATGCTGGAACAGTGTTCATTCCCCTTTCTGGAACCCTGCTGGATGCTGGGGACTGCGCTAGTTCGGGGGAGACCGCTGCAAAGTGACAGACTCCCCGCCCTCCTAGAGCTCACACACAAGGGGAAGATGGATAAAAAGAAAGTAAATAAATGCATAATCCAGATGACTGCAGGCGGTAACAAACATGACATGGGCATGAGATGCGGTGGCCGGTGTTGGCTGCCTCAGATGGGCTCGGGGTGGGGCCCTCTGAGCAGAAACTGCAGAGGGGTTCCTGGCATCGGGGACCACAAAAGCTTCAAAGGAGGATGAATTTGGAATCTTTGAAGAACAGAAGGACCCGTGGGGCTGGAGTTTTCTGGAACATAAAAAAAGAAATAAGTTTTCTTATTAGGTTTTCTGGAGGGTGAAAGGAGGTGAGGGCCAGGTGAGCCCTCAGTAAATGGTAGCTATCACTCACTTCCCTTCTCAGGTGGAGAGAAAAGTCTCAGTTTGGGGGCACACAAACCCAAGGGCTATTTATTGCTGTGACGAAAAAGGTGTGGGCCGGGCGCAGTGGCTCACGCCTGTAATCCTAGTACTCTGGGAGGCCGAGGCG
>VBSM01003044.1:2541727-2556936 GCA_008086735.1 Cheirogaleus medius
CTCCCCCGCCGGCTTCTCCTGGCTCTCCTCTGCCCGCCTTCCAGAGCCCCTCTGCTGAAGAACATGGCATGGTGACAGCCGAACCTGGTCCCTCATGCCCAAGTGTGGAGCTATATAAAGGTCTCACTCCCCGCTCATTAGTCATCCGACCTGAGATTGTCGGGTGAAGGACCTTTTAACACGTCTTCAGCTAACACCCAGCAGAGCTCTGCAGGGACAGGGCCCCCGCCCCTGCCCAGGAACACGCACAGGCGTTTGTGGGGCTTTGACTCTGGAGTGGCGTTCTCAGCCTGGGTTCCACTGCCATTCGGGCTGTGTGGGGGGGTGTTCTGTGCATCACAGGACACTGAGCAGCATCATGGGCCTCCACCAGGAGCTACCAGTAGCAACTCCCCCTTCTCCAAATTGTGACAGCCAAAAATGCCTCTAGGCATTGCCAACTGTCGGGTGGGGTGGGGTGGAGGGCAAAATTGCCTCCATGTGAGAAGCACTGGTCTAGTTACCTTTTGTCCATTCTTCCCAACTCCCCAGACCAGGCCCCCCAGCACTGTGTTCCTCTCTCCCCTAACGTACAGCCTTAGCTGCAGTCTACATTGGTTTCTCTGATTTTCTGATGAACATCCTACTTCCTACTTGGACTCCCTGCTCTACGATGAGGCAGGGCCCAAGCCTATCTCGCTCTCCACAGAGTCCCCCGGCACCCCGCACATGCTTGTTGAATGACTGAATGATGCTGTCTTGTAGCATTCACTTGCTTTCTTAGTCTGTCTCTTTTGGTAGAATCTTCCAGGGCAGGGGCCAGGATTCATTCATCTTTCCGGGGCCCTCAGTCCTGGCACATAGTAGGTGATCATGATAGGCTTGTCCCATAGAACTGAATTCAACAGGAACTGAAGATGGTTCTGGAGTGAGTCCAGGACACATGTGGGAAGGGCCTATGCCGTGTCTCTGGGGCTGAAGCCACTGATTCTTTCATATCTATCCTTGCCTGTCTGAGGCTCTCCAGACTAGCTGGGTCCCCCTCTGGCTGATGAAGAGAGCCCCAGGGTGACAGGCGCCAGGGGAATCTTCTTGAGTTGAGTGTGGACTTTACTCTTTATCCCCTGCCCCCAACCATGTTGAAGAGCTCAAGGATGTCAACTCTTCTTCCCTGCTAACTCCAACTAAGCTCACTAAGAAAGAGTGCTGTGATTGATTAGCAATGTCTGCCATGGCCCTAGATGTAGGAGAGGTGGCATGCATGCCATGTGCTGTGTATCTGCTGCTACTCCCTTGTAAGTATCCTCTGAGGCAGAAAGAAAGTTCTAGGGCCATGCATGGTGAAGAGAATGGAGAGAATTTGGGGTTTGGGGCACACAATGAAGCACTTCCATTTCCGCCAGGAAAAGCCAGGCAAAAAAAATCTACTTTGGCTTTGTTCTCCTGGGTGACTTTGGACAAAGGAACAGTAGCCCAAGGGATTAGGGGGGAGGGTATACTAATACCTTTATATCCTAGTTGTGGCCAAAAGACAAAAATAGACAGGAGAGAAGAGAAAGACAAAGAGGGATGGGATTATGGAATCCTCTCTGGAATGAAGGTGTGAGGCCAGCAAGGGCCTGTGAAGTGAGTCATGGTTTTACAAAGGGAACAGGCCCCAGGAAGGCTGGTACAATGCCCAGAGGCTGTCCTCAAGGTGAACCAGAGGGTATTAAGACAAATGGAGAAAACCAGGATGATTTTAATTCTGAACAGAGATCTGGGACCCTGGATCAGTGAGGAATGCTCTGGGCTGCAAGTAACAGAAAACCATGAGCAGCAGCTTAAACCAGTGGGGGGGTTAGTTTTCTCGCAAGGAGTTTGGGGATAGGCGGTTCCAGGCTTGTTCAGTAGCTGGACATGACTGGGAATCCTGGTGTCGTTTCTGCAATTCCGTTGGCTTTTCCCGGGTCTTTGCAAGATGGTGGCCCTAGATCCAAGTGTCCTGTTCCCACAGCAGCACATTCAAAGCAGGAGCTGCGGTTGGTGGAGGTGGGAGGCATGTTTCTTTATGTGCATGTCTACTTCTTATCAGGGAGGAAAACATCTTAATGGGGAAGCACTCGGGACTTTCCATACATTTCACTAGTCAGAACAGGGTAAGGTGCCCACATCTAGACCACTCCTGGCCTACCTTCTTTGACACCAAAGGCTCTTTGGCCTAATCCTGAATGTAATCAGGGTTCTGTTAACAAGAAAAAATGACGGCAGATGGATTTAGGAGAGGCAATAAATAATGTCTGCTCAACCCCTCCCCAAACTGAAGTAATATTTCCCAAATATATATGGTGGAGCACAAAATACTCAGCAACAAAAAGTTTCTATAGCCAAAGAGGGAACCTAGTTCAATAGGTTCCTCAGTTACAGACCTTCTCAGAGGCTTTAACATGTTTATTGAATAAGTACTACTTGCCAGCCACTGTATCAATAGTTACATTTCTATAATCTCATTAAATTCTTATAATAACTTGGGACAAAGGAGATAAAAACTAAAGAAGGGGGCAGAGCTGAGATTTGAACCCAGGACTCTGACTGCAGACCCCTATGCTGTACTTTTTCTGTAGAGCAAACATTTACTAAAATGGACAAATAACTCTGCTCAGTGGGGATATCTCGCTAAGACTGAAAGCCTGGAAACTTCCAGCTTCTCTCTTGATCCCCCTTCTTCCCCCACCAGACTGCCCCTGGCTACTGGGAGAAGAATTCAGATTAAATCTCCTGTCTCCAGGGTAGATTCCCCAAGTTGAAGTCTACTCCAACTTACTGTCTTTCATAACACCCTGTTCTTTTTCCCAGCACTTACCTCAGTTTCTGGTTAGATATTTGTGTGTGTGTCTATGTGTGCATCTATGTGTGTGTCTCTCACACTAGAACATCAGCTCCACGAGGACTGAGATTTTTGTCTGTCTTTTTCAGTGCCATGTCCCCAGCACCTAGAATCATGCCTGGCACGCAGTAAACACACAGTAAAAACGCTGAGTCCATGAACAATCTTGAGTTTGCCAACACATTTCCTCTTTCTGAAAGTGAGCTTGCACATTCATTTAAAAGTGTGGGTAAAAACTAAGTTTGAAAGTCTAGTTATGTGTTGTGGGTTGGATAAAAGAATACACGTTAAACACAAAACTTGAAAGAAACTCAGGGAAGCCAGAAATTCCAAAAAGGATCCCTTGGGAGCTGGCCTTGAATTGCAACGGATTCTCTTCAAGGTCAGTCTTGGCCTCAACTGGAGAAATCCATCCATTTGCGGGAGTGGACTCCGCTGAAATCCGAATCCTGCAGCTGAAAGCATGTGCTCCATTTTCTTCTCGGCTCCTCTTCCCTTTTGAAAAGACCCCCACAGACCCTTCTGGCTGCTCAGAGAAAAACATAGGGGCCTCGCCTCGGATAATCTTTGCACTCCTTTCCTGTCCAAAAATTCCAGGTTTAGTTGTTTGAATCGTGTCTGGTCCCCCGGCTGAGCGCCTGCGCTGCAGTTCTCCACACTTCCCAGCAGAGGGCGGTGCTACTTTAGGGCTCAGCGCGCTCCGTCTTGTCGCCGGGGAAGGAAGGGAGCGGAATCTGGAAGGCGAGAGGGGCATCTTTTCTCCCCCACCTGTCCCCTGCACGGCCTGCCAGACCCGTCTCATCCATGCCGCTTCTTCTGCAAATCAGAAGGGCGAGGATGGAATAGAGTCTTCGTAAAGGAAAACCGTTCGCTTGTTTTATTTCTTACATTCATTCGTCCCTCAAATATTTACTGGGCTCCTGCAATGTGCCAAGCCCTGCTCGAGGCCCTGGGTGTCGACGAAAGCACAGCAGACAAAGGTTCCCGCCTTTCTGGAGCTGCCCTTCCGCTCGTGGGGGGCGGTTGGGAGATCATAGGTGATAAACAAAATGAATAAGCAAATGGGACGGTAGGTTAGAGGTTGGTAAGCTCTTCAGTGGAGTAGAAGAGGAAAATAGGACAGGGTAAGAGTCAAGAGAGACAGAGACACAGAGGGAGTGGAGAGAGAGAGAGGGGTGGGCAATTTTAAATCCAGCAGAGTCAGAAAAGCCCCTTGGATAAAATGACACTTGAACAAAGGTTGAAGAAAATGCAGAATGTTTGGGGAAAAGCATTCTGGGCAGAGGCACTGCCAGGGCAAACGTGAGACTGTGCTGTGAGCGTGCTAGTTTTTAACTTTAGAAAGTGCAAAGTAATATCTATATTGTGGGAAAATTAGATATTGAGGAAGAGAAATATCACCTGTAATCCCTCTACCCAGAAACAATCACTGTTGACATGGTGGTGTATGTTTTTGTGGTCTACTTTTTTTTTTTTAGGACATAGTCTTGCTCTGTCACCGTGGCTAGAGTGCAGTGGCGTCATCATAGCTCACTGCAACCTCCAACACCCGGGCTCAAGCGATCTTCCTGCCTAAGCCTCCCAAGTAGCTGGGACTACAGACATGCACCACAACTCCTGCTAATTTTTCTGTTTTGGGTAGAGATGGGGTCTCGCTGTTGCTCAGGCTGGTCTCGAACTCCTGACCTCAAGCGATCCTCCTGTGTCAGCCTCCCAGAGTGCTAGGATTACAGGCGGGAGCCACCTCGCCCAGCCTTTGTGGTCTGTTTTTAAGCATACACATATACACGCATATATATTTTTCTTCCTTTTACAAAACTGAGAGTCATGCCACACATACAGTTTCATAACCACTTATTTACTTAATGATATAACCAGGTGATCAAACCATGTCAATAAATATTGATCCACATCATTATTGGAACTGCTGTAGAATGTCCCATTGTATGGATGTCCCATATTTTACTCCACCGTCCCCTACTAATGGGCATTTAGGCTGCTTTCCGTTTTTCCTAATTATAAAGGCCATGCAGCCACCATTCTTGTAACATTTTTTCACTGAGTATCCAATTATTTCCTTAGAATGTGCTTCTAGAAGTGGAAATGCTGGGCTGAAGGCTGTGCACTCTTTAAAGGCCTGTGAGGCCTGGATGATTCTCAAGTGGGCCTTTGGGAGAGTGTCAGGGGCGCCTACAGCAGCCCAAGAACATTCTCCTTGGCAGGAAAGCACCTTTTCTAAAGAGAAGCAAGTACCCTACCACATTTGCAGGCCTTGTCTCTGGGAGCTGGCCGTATGGGTAATTTTAATTCTCTTCTTTATTCATTTTTATGTTAAATTTTTCTACATTGGACATGCATTGCTTTTTATATTAATTTTTCTCACAAAAGTGATATGAGCTTGTTATATAAACTCGACACAAGGCAAGTATGGACCAGCATCCGGATCTGAGGCTCTCCCTGCTCCCTCCTGCCCCTTTGTACTTCACAGGTGCTCCCCCCACCCATAAATCTCTTGCACGGCCAGTTCTGTCTTGACATCTGTTTCCTAGAGAGCTGAAATGCAGCATCAAGAGAACTAGGACCTGAACTCAGACCTTCCTGAGACCACGGTCTGTGCTCTTCACAACTGTGCTATTTAAGCCTAAAGCACAGGCCTAGGTTTGAGGACTCTCCATAGGCCCAAGAAATGGCCTAATTAATGACAGCAACAAACTATTAGCATGAAGACTTGTCCTCTGCCCTTGACAAATCCCTGTGATGTCATAGGAAAAACACTTAATTAGGAACCAAGAGTCCTGCGGTTAGAGTAAGCTTAGATAAGTCACTTATCTTCTTGGAGCCTCAGTTTCCCAGCTTTAAAATGGGGATGACAATTGTACCTCTCTCTCTTTTTTTTTTTGAGACAGAGTCTTACTCTGTTGCCCTGGCTAGAGTGCCGTGGCATCAGCCTAGCTCACAGCAGCCTCAAACTCTTGGGCTCAAGCAATCCTTCTGCCTTAGCCTCCCGAGTAGCTGGGACTACAGGCATGCACCACCATGCCTGGCTAATATTTTTCTATATATTTTTAGTTGGACAATTACTTTATTTCTATTTTTAGTAGAGACGGGTCTCGCTCCTGCTCAGGCTGGGTTCGAACTTCTGACCTTGAGCGCCCGCCTCAGCCTCCCAGAGTGCTAGGATTATAGGCGTGAGCCACCGCACCTGGCCGATTGTACCTCTCTTGAGGGTTGTTAGGAAGATTAAATGAGATGAGCATAGACAAGAATTGTAACAGAGAGAACAATAGTGCTACTAGCAGTTGAAAAAGAGCTCCCCTACCCCCAGCCAGGTCATCTACACTTAAGGCCAAGTTCAGGTGTTGGGGCATGATAGAAATGCCAAGGGATCAGTTAGGATCATGTTTGCCTGTAAGCCTCAGAAAATCTGGCTTAAACATATGAGAGTTAATATATGTCACATAATAAAGAGTTTGGGGCAGGCAGCCCAAATCTATACAGAGCATCAGGGAAGCTACCAGAGACATGAATTCCTTCTGATTTCCTGCTCCATTCTCTTAGCATATGGGGTTTCCTAATGCCCACGAAATAACTGCTAAAGCTCCAGACCACACATCCACATTCCAGGTAGGAAGAAGTCACTGGGAAGAACAAAAATAAAAGTGTTCTCCCCTAATGAGAACCTCTCCAGAGACTTCTACCTCTAGTTTGATCAGTTTCAGCTTTCGTAAGGGGCAGCATTCAGTATCCAGAAAAGGTTGCTTCTGGGAGCATGATTTGATCATCTCTACTCTCCCTTGAGGAGACTTCCAGGCAGAGTGACTTAGACAGGGACATCTTTAGGGTCTGCCAAGCCCTCAGCAGATGTTTGTGATGTGCTTCGAGATCCCCAAATGAGAACAGCAGTGGAATTCTTCACTCTCCAGCCAGAACCACATCTGTGCTTTTCTGTAGTTGTGAAAAAAAAAAGGTCTGTCTCAAATTTTCTGATAGAAGTAATATATACTCATAGCCAAAAGAGACAACAAGAAAAAGAAAAGAAAATGCAGGCAAATTTAAGGGAGAAAAAAATTATCTGGAGTTCCACCACCCAGAAATGAGCGTGGTTAACATTTCTTCTAGACTTCTAATGTATTCCAACACATGCACTTTCCGCCCCCGTACTGTACATATTGCCTCTTAATCTGCATCTTTTTCACTTAAAATTTGGCATGCACACCTCGGCATGCCAATAAATATAGCAGAATGTCATCCCTTTTAAAGTTTGCACAGTAGTCTACGAATGTACCAGCATTTATTTACAGACTCCTTCTTAATGGACCTGTAGGTTGATTCAGATTTTTATCTGATTATAAACCATCCTCTATTGCTACCCTTGCATCTTATTTGACTACTTTAGAATTAATTCCTAATAGTCAATTGTGGGGTCATGGAACTTTAAAAAAAAGAATTTGATGCATAGAACTAAAGATGCTGCCTTCCAGAAAGATGCTAATTTACACACTCACCAGCTATATATGAGATTATCCCACACACCACTCAAACTGCTCACTAGAGAGATTGGATATATTTCCAAATTGCTTTTTAGCCATTTTTATTTTGCCTCCTCATCCTAATTCTTATTTTGCATTGCATGTTTCTATCTTTGTCCATGTTTTTAAAAACTGGCAATATATTGCAGTTATTTTTGCAAATACACAGCAAATATTTTTCCAGTTTTTATTTGTCTTTAAATTATTTTATTTTTTTATCGTGGTAAAATGTACACAACATAAAATTTATGCTTTTAACCATTTCTAAGTGTTTGGTTCCGTGGCATTAAGTATATCCCATCTTTGTGCAACCATCACCACCATCGATCTCCAGAACTTTCTCAACATCCAAACTGAAACTGTGTACCCATTAAACAACTTCCCATTCTCCTCCCCACCAGTACCTGGTAACCTCTGTTCTACTTTCTGTCTCTATAAATATGCCTATTCTAGAAACCTCAAATAAGTGGAATCATACAATATTTGTCTTTTTTGTGTCTGGCTTATCTTAGCACAATGTCTTCAAGTTGCATGCATGTTGTAGCATGTGTCAGAATTTCCTTCCCTTTTAAGTCTTAATAATAATATGCCATTGTGTGTACATACTACATTTTGTTTATCCATTTATCCATTGATGGACATTTGGGTTGTTTCTACCTTTTGACTATTGTGAATAATACTGCTACGAACATGGTTGTCTGTTCCTTTAGTTCCTACTGTCAATTCTTATGTGTGGACATATACACAGAAGCAAATGTCTTTACCTTTTAATGTTGTCTATGACTCTTTCTGGCATGCAGAAACTTTACATTTTAAAGCACTTATCAATCTTTTTCTGATTGCTTTGGATCTGGGTTCATTTCTGTATGACTTTTAAAGACCTCTCGGTAAGTATTCTATTTATTCATTGCTGTGTAATAATCCAACCCATCATTTAGTGGCTTGAAAAAATAATCATTTATTTTGCTTACGAATCAGCAATTTGGACGGGACTCAGTGGGGCCAGCCTATCCCTGCTCCTACAAGGCTTTAGATGAGGCAGCTCAACTGCGGGTGGGAAGAACCACTTCTGAGATGGCTCACTCACATGGCTGGTATCTTGGTACTAATTGTTGGCCACTAGCTTAGCCAAAGCACTTGACTTAGAACTTTGGTTCCTTTCCATGAAAACCCCTTCAGGGGCTGCTTGGGCTTCCTCACGGCATGGAGGTCACATTCTAAAGTTCCGGTGGACATGAATTTTGAGAGGACACTATCTAACCCAATGCAGTCAGTCTTTTTAATTTAACCTTTCTAATAGGCATGTAGTGGTGTCTAATTATGGTTTTAATTTGTATGTCCCTAATGACCAGCAGTGCTGAACATCTGTTCATGTGCTTATTTGCCATCTGTATACCTTCTTTTGTGAAATGTCTGTTCAAATCTTTTGCTCTCGATAAAAAAATGGGTTATTTTCTTATTGAATTTTGAAGAGTTCTTTATGTGTTGTGGATACAAGTTTTTTTTAAAAGAAATCAGATATATGACTTGCAAATATTTTCCCTTTATGCCTAATTTAAAAAATTTCTCATGTCCCATAATTATTTAATGAATTTCCTTAATTTGTTTTTCTCGAAGCTTCCTCTGGGGATTTAGGTGTGAAAACCAGTGGTATGCTGGAGGTAGCTTACACTGGCTCATGAAAGCCAACTGTTAAATTTTTAGGAATTTTGCAAGCTAGTTGTTAAATACAGCAATTATTTTAAATTAAATTATATAATCTCATATTGAATAGATTAAATTAAAAATAGTTAATAAATAACACAATACTCATTACTTCTTGATTATTTTATAAATTTTGCTATTTTCTATGCTTTTGAGGTTAAAGTCTATTATATCTGCCTGGTGGAAATATTAATATATATCAATACTATTAATATATAATAAATAGTGTGTCATTGTGTATCTCTTCCCAACTTCACACTGAGTGACTCTATTGGTAGCTTGAATTTGGCCATAGAGTGAATATACACCATGGAAATTGGCAGATGCTACCAATCATGGCTTTATTTGGTTGATTGTCTAGACCTAAGAAGGAGATAGAGAAAATGCTAATACTACGGATTAAATTTTAAAGTGTGTTGTTTATATATGCATTATATTGTGAATAGCACTCAAAATTGGAGGAAATAAATTCTTCCAGTATTCAAAAACCATTATCCAACTTAGTGAAGAAGCTGATGGCTGAGTGAAGTTCCAACATATGTCTTCATTGTTTCACTTTCATCTTACTCATTAATGTAAATGAAAAAAAATCAACCAACATTCATGTCAGAACTACACTCATGGTTGGGGTACAGCTCCATTTGTCAAATCATGGTTAACTTGCAATCACAGATGATGAATACAGGGTTGGGCAAAAATCAATGAAATTTTTTTGTTTTTTTTTTCTTTTCACCTATACCCATTATATGAGAGAAATTTTATTATTTGTAAATTTTGTGCCGCACATTCTTTATATCAGTAAAATTCATCATACAAAAAACCTATGTACATACATACACACATTTATTGTTTTGTTTATTATAACATGTACATACATAACGCATACATTGTTTTATCATGACTTATGTGCATATATACATGTGTGCATACATGCATTCATTGATCAGTTGTTACTAGCCCATCACTGATCAAAACCCACTACAGAAAGAATGATAGTTATCATTTACTGCGAAGTTAGTAAGTGCTGGAAAATAATAATAGCTAATATTGTATGCTGTTCTAATCCCTCTACATGTCTTGTCTTATTTAATCCTCAAAACAACTTGTGAGGTGGGTACTATTATTATTACCATTTTCAAGATCAAGTAACTGAGGCACAGAGGGGTGGAGTAACTTGTCCAAGGTCACACAGCTGAGAAATGAGCAAGCCAGGATTTAAAGTCATGAAGACTGAATCCAGAGCCTGTGTTCTTAGCTCGTACTCTATGCTGCTTCTCCAAGGGCAGTGTGCTAAGTGTTTTGGGGAGTCATAAAATAGTTGTAATGATTCCAACAATAGTCATAACAACAATGGCTAATTTAAAAAAATTGTCTGGGCACAGTAGGCCACACCTGTAATCCCAGTACTTTGGGAGGCTGAGGCAGGAGGATTGCTTGAGGCCAGGAGTTTGAGGCTGCAGTGAGCTATAATCACACCACTGCTTCCAGCCTGGGCAACAGAGTAAGACCCTGTCTCAAAATGAATGAATGAATGAATAAATAAATACATAAATAAAAATTTAAAAATTAAGTGCTTCCTTTGTGTCAGGCTCTGTGCTAAGCAATTTCTGTGTCCTGTCATCTAACTCCCTAACCATTTTTATTATTGTCCCCATTTTACAGGATAGGAAACTGAGACCTACAGAGGTTAAGGTCACTTGGCTAGGAATAGGTGGGCTGGGACTTGAAGCCAGGTGTGTTTGAATTTAGGGCCTCTGGTCTTTCTCACTCATTTTTAGTCCAGAATCAGGCTGCTTATAAATGATGTGCCCCCAAATAGGAAGGTACAGAGAATGGGCACTTCCAGAGAGCTCTGAACCCCATCTTCCACCTTGATCCCGTCCTTGGACTGTACCTCTCTTTCCAAGGTCTGCCCATTTGGGTTAACCAGGAGCAGAGGCCAGGCTCAGCACGAGGACTTCACAAAATTGGGATTCCATGAGGCAGAGCCCTCGTTCTAAGGGCTGCACAAATCCAGCTGGAGCCTTCTGTTCTCTCTTTCTCCTCTCTCCTCTCTTCTTTCTCTCTCTCCTCCCGCTCCTCTCTCCCCCTCCCAAGCCGCCTCCATTTGAGGAGCAACTGCAGAGGCTGAGAGAACGCAGCGGGCTGGGCCAAAGGGAGGCAAGACAGGATCTCAGCGGAGTTGGGGAGGGAGGGAAGCAGCCAGGCAGACAGAGGCGCGGGCCTTCATTAATTAATTGAAGGAGGGATGTAATGCGGGTGGAACCCACAGAGGGAAGCCGGTGCTCCGTTTCAAGTTTATGGGTCATTTTTCTGGTGACGGTTCAGTTACCCCAAAGAGGATAGCACCTCGGTCTGTCGCCTCCTGACAAGCACTGAGGGCCCTCAAGGCAAAGTGTGACATGCTCCCTCCTGGCTTAATATTGAACAAACTCCCTTCCTGGATTCCAGGGACTGGGCTTGGCAACACAGAGTGGCCATGGTCGGCTGCTCTGGAGGCGCACTGCAGGTTCGAATCCCGACTGCGCTGTGTAGCAGCTGCGTGACCTTGAGTGAGTTAGTTGACCCCTATGGGCCTCAACAGCCTCCCCTGTGAAGTGGGAATAATAGTCCCTTCCTCACAGAGTTGGAATAAAGATGAAATGCTTGAAATGGTGGCAGTCACATAGGAAGCATTTGACAACTGACGGTTGTGTTGTGCTAATAAAGGGTGGGATTCTTGGACCTGGGAAGGAGAAAGAAGGTGCCTTAGTTTACCACGAATTCCACATTTGACCCAAATGCCAGAGCGGGGGAGAGGAGGTATCTCCTCTCCTTTGGGACTGGACAGTAGTGTCCACTCCATCAATTCCACAGCCTGCCAATTTCTGGCAAATTCCTGGGTTCCTCTTCTCCTCTACGGCCTCCTGGGCTCAGTCTTTTCCACACGCCACCTCTGTTCCTCCCTGCGTCCCTACGCAGAGCCCAAGCCCTTCCCAAGCCACATGGATGCTTGCAGTTACTGGTTTCCCAGCATGCAGTGCTCTTGGTAACAGGGGCCTTTGGGCTTCTGGCAAGTAGCATCTTCTTCTAGGTGGCTGGGGTCTGAGCCAATCAGGATAAGCCCCACCCTATGGCTACAGTGATTGGTCCAAGGATGGGCATGTGATCCCAGCAGGTTCAATTGGAGTAAAAATGACTATTTCCTACAAGTGGAGGGAAAAGACTCCTTTTCTTGCTGGACTGAAAAAAAAGAAATGATTTTTCTCCAGGTGCCTCTGACAGCTATCGTGTACTGCGGAGGAAGACTGCCTGAGAATGGAGCCATTAAGGAGGAAATGGGGCAGAGAAATAGCTAGAACTCAAATCCCATCTTTTCAGCCCTGGATAAAGCTGCCTCTGTATCCCTCATCCACTCTCCCTTGCAGACTATTTAATTGTGCTTTTAAAGTTTTATTCTGTTTTTGGTTTTTGCTTAAGACAGTTTAACTTGTTTGTTTTTCTGTTGCTTGCAATCACAACGTTCTAGTGGATATTATGAATTTGCTAGACTTTATACAAGATTTTGTTAAGGGAGGAGTCGGATTGGACAAGGACTTTCTACTAGCACACTATCTTGCTGGTTCTCTCACCTCTGTATCCACCTTTTGTTTCCCATTTTGTCCCTAGAGTGTGGGCATACAACCCAGTTTGGCCAGCAAGGTGCAAAAGCCAATCTCTGGAGCATTCTGGGGATGTTCTTCTTCTTCCCTGATTAAGAGGAAACCATTATAGGAGAATCTCTCTGGTATAAGCCTCTGGTTACTTCCTTCTCCAAATGCAGTTGTGTGAGGATGTGATGCCTGGAGCTGTGGCAACTATTTTGTGACAATGAGAAAAAAGCCAAGCAAATAATAGAGACACTAGCCCAGTACATTGAGTATTGTTCAGCTATTAAACCAACCTTGGTGACCACCTCCTTCAGAATTCTTGCTATATAAGAAAAATCAACCCCTGTTAATGTTTTCCATAAAGGGCTACATAATAGCTATTTTAAGTTTGGCAAGCCATAGATTTCTGTCATGACTACTGAACTCTGCATTTGTTTCATAAAAGGAGCCTTAGACAATATGTTAACAAATGAATGTGACTATGTTCAAATAAAACTTCATTTTCAAAAATGGGCAAAGGGCCAAGTTTGTTCTGTGGGCCATAGTTTGCCAACCCCTATTTTTGGCCAAGTTACTGGATTGACTATTACTTGCACCCCCAAAATTATTAACAGAGCATGGATGGGCTGCCTTGGCGGGCAGTCTCTCACCCAAAACACAGCTGTGCTTACAGGCCCTCCTGCCCCTTACAGGCAGCATCAGCTTATTTTTTTCTCTCTACCAATATTCATTTATTCAACAAACATCTATTGAGCACCTACTATGTATCAGAAATTGTTCTCATGCTGAGGCTATAATAGAGAATATTGAACCCTGCCCTTGGGAAGCTGTCATTATATAACAACGGGAATCAAGGAAGGCTTTCTGGAGGAGATGATAACTGAATTATTGATAAAGGATAAGTAGGAGTTGGGAGAGTGAAGGGCAAAGCATGTGTGGTTGGGTAAGTAGGAAGGCATTCCAGGCAAAGATCCTAAAGTAAGAGGGGGTATGGCACACACGTGTGCAGAACAGGGAGAGTGAGGGAACTCATGGAGGCTGGAGAGGTCATGTGAAACCAGATCATATGTGACCTTGTAGACCATTAGCTTTCACACTGAGTGAGATGGAGCAACTGGAGGGCTTTGAACAGAAGAGGACATCAGCTATCAATGGCTGCTTGTTTGAGGGTGGTAGCAGGGGAGATGAAGAGGAGATGGCCTTGAGAGATTTTGAGAAGGTAAAATAGATAGGACTCAAGGATAGGTCAGATGAAGGAGGTGTCAAGGATGACATGCAGTGTTCTGATTCTTGACTATTTGGTTACATCTCTATGTACAGAAACAGAAATAGGACAAAGGTGAATTCAGAAAGTATTTTTGAGGCCTTTGTGCAGTAGCTTTGTCAGAAAGAAAAGAGCAAGCAATAGGCAGGAGCCCAGGCTCCATCCCTGCCCCCCCCAATCAAGCTTTGCTATGTGTTTGTCCTGGAAAATTCACTGGATTAATTTGACTTCAGCACAGTTATATTAATTTATAGCATTAGGTAAAATCTTTAAATGCCAAGATGCAAAGTATAGGAATATAAGGGGAATTGTCATAGAGGCCACTACATCTATAGTATTCTTTTCTAACTGCCTAAGGGGTGTTTGAAGATTGTGGGAGGACTTGGCCCAGGAGCTATGTGGGAACTAGAAAGGTAACTGGGCCTCAACCAAAATATGATAAGAACCCTGTGTGTGCCAGGTAGTTTCTGAGGCAGGGTCCAGACATGCTACTAACCTATTTTAAAATCTAATTTTAATGTTTATCAAATATTACAGATACATTGATTTAAAAAAAAAAGCCAAGCAGTCCTTACATCTACTATGGATTGCACTTTATCAGGTGGTCCATACCTCTAACATCTTTCCTCTCATGCATTTCCATCTAGCCATGGCCTGGCTGCCTGTGGCCAGTGTAAAATGCCATTCTACCTCAAGCTATACACTTTTAGTGAGCACCTACTATATGCCAGGTGTCGGGCATTATCTCAGTGTTTCTCAAACTTCAGTCATTTGAGTTCTGCTTCACAGTAATAACTATTACAGGCCGGGTGCGGTGGCTCACACCTATAATCTTAGCACTCTGGGAGGCTGAGGCAGGAGAATCGCTTGAGGTCAGGAGTTTGAGACCAGCCTGAGCAGGAGCAAAAGCTCCATCCTGGCTCTGAGGTGGCATGAGGCCTTTCTGCCCAGGTGCCTGGGCATCTAGTGCATCGACTCTTGATTGGTTGACCCAGAGAGTTTGAACAGGTCCCTTCTATGTCACCAGAAACCTCAGCCAAGGAACAGCCCTTGGGCAAGGAGAAGATTTAGACACGGGCAGGAGCGTCGCCAGTGCTCAGGATATAAGGACAGAAAAGAGGCTCGGCCGGGGTGCGGTGGCTCACGCCCTGTAATCCTAGCACTTGGTCAAGGAGGGCGGATCACTCAAGTCAGGAGTTCGAAACCAGCCTGAGCAAGAGCGAGACCCCATCTCTACT
>VBSM01003044.1:2557036-2605114 GCA_008086735.1 Cheirogaleus medius
GAAAAGAAAAGAAGAGAGGCTGGACAAAGAGATGGGGGACTCATCCCCTCACCCCATTCTCCAGCCCAAATTCTCTCCCTTCACCAAATGGCCTCATTTTTAGGTTCCAGCACAGCCTGAGAAGCGCCTCTGAAGCTCGATTCTTAGAGAGAATCTGATTGGCCCAGCGGGAGCCAGGAGCTCAGCCTGAGCCAATCAGCTCCGGCCAGGGTGGGAACACGTGATTTCCGGCCTGAGCCGGAAAAGGATCTCAGGTCTCCAGAAGCAGGTGGTGCGGCCCGATCACCATTGCGAGGGAAGCTGTTGAAATCCACCGGCATCAAACTTAAATTTAGTGACTTTTAACATTTTCTGTGTAAATCAGGCCTCTCTCAGGGCATGTGTGGGATGGAAGGTGTGAGGTCTCCATTCCGAGCGGTAGAAAAGAGATTTAATAATAACACTAAAAATTTCAAAAAAATGACACAGCAGCCGACCTTCTGAGAAGACAAGCCTGCCGGAGCCACCCCGCTCCTCTGCTCCGAACTCCTGGGCCTGAGATAACATTTATTTGGGCGCTTGCATCACACATGTGCCACATGACGGATTGCTGGACGTTGACAGCATGGCTCCGATACTAAAAACATATGACTCCATATGGAACGCTTGGTGTGGGGTGGAAATCCTGGCCTGCTCGAGGCTGCAGATGGCCATGTATAATTCACGGGATTTGTAAGACTCTGCATCTGCTCCGTTGCTCATTCTTCAGTTGTCAGACAGACATAATCCCGAGCCTCTTATTTTATAACACAGATCTGCCAACGGGAATGGGGAGGGGAGCCGGGGAGAGGCAAAGCCGCTGCCAGGAGAACTCAGAAATAATTTGGGGGAGAACATTCGGCATGTCAGCGAGGACAGAAGCACGCACCGCAGGAAGCCCAAGCGAAGTTGGAAACAAGCTGCTGGTTTCCCGGTCCCTCCCGGGAGGCAGGATTCCTGAGGAGGCTTCTGGAAGGGGGTATGTTTTGATCTTTCCTCTGCCCTGGGCCTTGCTATGGCATGTTGGTTCAACCCGGATTAGACTTTGGGATGAGCCAGCAGGTCAAATGTCAGGATATTTGGGCATTTTCTACAAGGAATCAGCCTTTCTTAAAGATTGTAACATTATGAGGCAAAAAGAGATTAGAGTTTGCTTCACTACCTTAGAAGGCTTTTCCCGACCCTTCTTCAGTAGGTTAGGTACCTGTGTCAGTCGTTGCTTGGACCCCATATCTTCCCCGCCCACGCTGGAGTCATCTGCGCTGTTTTGGTACAAGCCAAGGGTTTGGTTTCTTCCACCTCACTGCCTGGGGCTTTCTTTCTTTTTTTCCCTCTCTTTCTTTTCTTTTTCTTTTTCTTTTTTCTTTCTTTCTTTCTTTTTTATTTTTTTTAGATGCCAGAACTGGCTGTGCCATGTGTGGGGACAGGCCAGCATGCCAGGAAGTTGACACTGGGAGCAAATCTGGAGCAAGGGACTGGAGGTGGTGGCTAAACACCCCAGTTTCTCACCTCTTATGAAGCACTCTTGAGATGTGTTCTGCAGGTTCCCAGAGGGACGTAAAACCTGATTATTAACACACCCTTTAACACATATTCCTGTCCCTATTTAACTTCCTCATTCCTCTACCACCACTTCCGGGTATTACCTCCCTGAAATCTATTTGCCCCCAAATTCTTGCATTAAAGGTTTGATTTTGGGGGAACCAAAATAAAGATAAGAGACCCTTTTGCATGTTTCCTCAGACCCCTAAGTTTCCTCTATCATAGCATTGATCAAGTTTGGTTGCCATTACTTGTTTAAATTTCTGTCTCACTGTTACTCCGTAGAGACAGAGACTGTGTTTGTTTGTATCGCTTATTTTCCTTTGTATCCACAGAGCCAGGCACATAGTAGGTTCTTAATAAACATTTGTTGAGAGTCTCCTGGCTTCCCCACTTACCAGCTATAAGATCTTTAGTAAGTCAGTTAAAAACTCTCAGCCCCATCCATTCCTGGGTTTTAACAAGTGGACAATAATAATTACCTCACTACTTTGTGGAATTGTAGTGAAGATTAAATAAAAGGATAATGGAGGAAAATCTTAGTAAATTCTGAAATGCTCAACCCAAGTAAGGAACCTACTAGGTCAGAATTTCAAAAGTGTCACACTCCACTGGTTTATGTGAGCCAATTTCAGATGGTGCACAGAAGCAATTTTATTTGAATAATTGGATACTTATTTGAATTAAACTAGGAAAAAAAGCATAAGCAGCTCATCAAACTCAAATGTATTAGGGATGTATTTGGCTTCAAATAACTGAAAACTTGACTAACAGTGGCTTAAACAAGAACAGTTACATTTTTTCAGTTTACAAGGTTTTCAGACATCAGCAGTCCAAGGCTGGTGCAACTATCCAAGGACGTTGTCAAAGACCCAGTCTTCTAGCTTCCTGCTCTCATCCATAGCATGAGGCTTTTATCCTTATGTCCTCAAAATGGTTGCTTTACCTCCAGGCATTGCATTTTCATGCCAGGGAGGAAGAATGAAAAGAGGGGAGAAAAATGGATATACCATTTGAGTCTGTCTACCACCATCACCACCACCACCATAATCAATTTCTTTGTTAAGAAAACAAAGAGTTGCCTGGGAACTCTACTGAACAGACTTCTGTTTACATTTCACTGACCAAAACTATGTTCCCTGACCATTCCTAACTACATGGAAGTCTGAGAATGTATTTTTACCTGGGCATATTGCTTCCCTGACCAGTATTAGTAAGGGTACCGTGACTTCAGAAAAAGCTCAGTAAAAATAAAAAGAATAGGTTTAAAGAAAAATATCAAATATATAATACTGCTGGTACCAAGTTTGAAAAACTTCCACCCTGCTTGCCCCATTCTTCTGTCCTTTCTTGATTATTCCAAATTGTACTTTTGATTTTGACTCTTTCATTTCTTTCTGGCTATCACACATTGAACTTCTTGAGGCCCAGGGCTGGGCTTTTTTCAACACCGTATCTCAAACACTTGATACCGAGCCTGGCACTGAGCAGTTGGAACCAAGAATACTATTATATTTATCATATTGTTTATTTATTATTCATTCTTTTCAGCAAGGTGGCAACTAAGTCTTATGGCTATCTTAAAATAAGAGTGAATCAAAAATATTATTTTGGGTGAAAGAAGGCTTACACAAAAGATTAAATACTGCATGATTCTATCTATATGGGTAGAATAAGCTAGACTAACCTGTTGAGAAAAAAAAGGACAGTGGTGCCCTCTTGGGAGAGGAGGTATTGACTGGGAAAGGGCACGAGGGAACTTTCTGGGTTTTGGTGACGAACTGTACCTTGACAGAGTTTTGGGTTACACGGTTTAGAGATTTACCAAAATGCATGCAATGACATATGAAAGATTTGTCATTTCGCTCTATTTCATTTTCACCTAAAAAAAAAAGAAAAACAAATATTGAACTGTACCTGATATACAAGATGAAGTATGTGAGGATGAAGTGTATGATGGCTCCAACTCATTTTGAAATGCAAAAAGGAGAATAAAAGATGGATCGATAGATGGGGAGAAGGATGGAGAGCTTGATAACCACATAGTAATACAACATAATTAACATTATAACATAAAGTTAATTGTAGAATGTAGGAGGTGGTGGGTACATGGGTGTTCACAGCCCTTTATACTTTTCTGTATGTTTGGAATTTTTCATAATAAAATATTGGAGAAAAGACCAAAAACAAACCCAACAACAACAAAGTAAGATTGAAGAAGCGGCTGTATTAGTTTGCTAGGGCTGCCATAACAAAATACCACAAACTGAGTAGCTTTTAAACAACAGAAATGTATTGTCTCACAGTTCTAGAGGCCAAAAATCTGAGATCAAAGTGTTGGCAGGTTTGGTTCCCTCTGAGGGCTGTGACGGAGAATCTGTTCCAGGCCTCTTTCCTGGCTTCTGGTGGTGAGCTGGCAATCCGTGGTGTTCCTTGGCTTGTAGAAGCATCACCCCATCTCTGTCTTCATCTTCACTTGGCCTTCTCCTTGTGTGCATTTATCTTTGTGTCCAAATTTCCCCTTTTTATACGGACACCAATAATGTTGTATTAGGGCTTATGTTAATGGCCTCATCTTAACTTGATTGCCTCTGTAAAGGCCCTGTCTCCAAACACAGTCAAATTCTGAGGTCCTGGGGATTAGGGCTTCAAGATATGTTTTTTGGGAGGACACAATGTAACTCATAGTAGGTACATTTGCAGCCGGAACTCAATTTAGGTAAAAAGGGACTAAAAGGACCCGTTAAATGATTAGCTTTGTTCTTGGCAAAAACTTCTCTCAAGGTCTCCTGCCTGAACAATCCGCATTTTGATAGGTTTAAGAAGTACAGAGAAGGGTGATGACTGTCACTGGGACCTCTCCTGAGGCCCTTCTCTGTGTCCAGCACAGTGCTAGACACTTTGCGTGCAGAGAACTAGTCAGGGTTATCATCAGCAAGCAGCAGACACCTATTAAGGCTGATTTAAACAGATGAGGAATTAATGAAAGGATGTGGACTAGCCACAGAAGTGCCTGGAAGCAGAAGCGACCTCAGAAGGGAAGGGACAAAGGGCACCAGGCACCCACAAGCACAGCCAAAGCCATACCCCAGAGCCAGCCCGGAGAAGACTACCCTGTGCCAACCACAGACCCTGGCATTGCTGGCTGCTGCCTCTGCCCCTGCCCTTGGGAGCTGAAGGTGCTGTTGCTGAGGCCCCAGAAAATATTGCCCCTCCCCCATCCTGGTTTCTTCCTACTTCAGCTCCCAGTTCAAAGTCTGTGACCAGAGCCCTTGATTGCCTGAGCCCAGGTCCTGTGACCTCTGACATAGGACACCCCCACTGCCAGGGAGCCTGGGAGAGCAAAGACCAGGCTTCCAACTTCAAAGGAGGGATGAAGTTTCTGTCTTACCACCCTCCATGACTGATGCAGGCAGGCAGTCCCAAAATGTAGAAAAGGACTCCAGATACCAAGTGATAAAAGAAATGACAAATGCCTACTGTATGAATTCTTATTTAACCCTCATAATGTTTCAGTGAAGTAAGCATCATTATGACACCCATCTTATAGCCAAGAAAACTGAAGCTAATAGCAGTTAACACCTTTCGTACCTCATAGAAATCTCTAAGACATACGCCAGGGACCGCACGTTTTTGGGCAAACTGCACGTTATTTAAATCATTATAACTACAGTGAAAAATGAGAAAACTCATGAGCGGTCCTTAACAGATGACGCGCAAAACAGGAGAAAACTCGTGAGCAGTCTTTAAGGTGTTAAGTCACCTTTTCTGGGTCAAATAGTGCAGTAGTTATAACCAGGATTGCAACCTGGGTAGTCTGACAATAGTCCATACATTTTCCATGACATCACCCAAAGCTGCCACATTGCACAACTCTGAGGGGAGGAGGGGACATGCACATTGATGCTGGAGTTATGCAACTTGGCAGCCACAATTCGTCTCCCAGCCCTATGGGCCTGAATGTTTTTGTTCATTAACCTGACATTAAAAGGTCAAAACACCTTGAAATTAAAACGGGAAGTGTGTTATATACCCAAATAGTCACCATATTCAAAGTATTCCCTGACCCAGCCTTTGTGGATGGGGTCAGATTCCTTCAGATAAACAGAAGAAATCATATACATTATTTTCCTATTGTTTTGTGTATCTTCTTACTGTGTGAAATAGGACGCCAAGGCTTAGTGGTTGAATATAGCAACCATTGTATTATATCAGACAATTTTGTGGGTTAGAGACTTAGGCAGGGCTTAGCGGGGTGATTCTTCTGTTTTACATGATTTTGACAGAGATCACTTGGGAGTATTCAGCTAGTGAGTGGGTTGGTCCGGAGGGTCCACTCCCATGTCTGGTGCCTTGCTAGGGATGCCTGAGAGGCTGGGCTCTGCTGGGGTCCCCAACTGAAGCTCCAACATGTGGCTTCTCCAGCATGGTGACAGTCACAAGCCTATGCAGATTCAAGTGACAGAGAGACCCCACCTCAATGGCAAGCTGTCAAAGAGTTTGCAGTCATGTTTTAAAACCACCACTCCCATCTAGAGAGATGTTATTTGCCACATAGCTTGTCCCTGTAAGCAGGGAGAAGAAGAAACATGTTTCTCATCTCCATGTCAACAAAAAGATAAAATGAAATCAGTGAACACATTACTCTGTAACCTCCTTTGACCTCAGGCAGCTAGGGCTTCTTTGGCCACGAAATGGAGATAGGACAGCCAGCAGACACCAGATCATCACACTGGACAATTGCTACAACTGACTGTCCCCGTCAAGTCCCATCCTAATCCCTGACCTTTTGACTTTGAATGCCCCACTCACCCTTTCACACTGTTCCTCCTATCGCTGCTCAGCCCAAGGCTCCCACCTTCGGTCTTGGGGCTGAACAAACTATCTTATTTGGGGACAATGGAAGCCTTTGTCATCTTTTCCTTCCTCATGTGGGCCACTGTCTGTACGAGAATCCAGATTACCCTTGTGGGCTGCGCTGGCGATTACCTCTGAGAATCTCTTCATACCAACCTCTCCTGGAAGTAAATCAGGGCTGCACAAAGGGAAGAATGTTATCACAGTAAACCAGGACGAGCCTGGCTTGGCTCGGTTGCAGAAAACACACTTCACTCATGCAGAACACGCCAAATTGAAAAGATCGTGGGTTAATCAAATCCTTTTCTCCTCTGTTTTTATCAAACTCAAGAGGGGCTGGCCTATTAATTAGAAACGCTTTTTCATGTAAAACACGAGCACTTTGGAGATAAGGAGGGAAGACCCTTGATTTTGCAGTCACAATGATGTTTCAGTTATTTCATTACAAGGCGCCACATTCATCGCTGGCCCCATGGACACAGCACAGACCTCCCATCACTCTCTTGGAAAAACTCCCTGAGATTCAGAAAGTTTCCCTGCCAGCAGACAAGGGCAAGAGAGTTTCTTTTACTGGAGTCCATATGCATTGAAGATCTCACATTTCTATATAATGCTAATAGGAAAACTTAGCAGGCTTTTATTCCGTGTTTTCGGATAAAGTAGCTGCCAGCCTTGTGTGGCTATTTAAATTTAAATTAATTAAAATGAAAAATACAGTTTTTGAGTCCCTCTAGCTACATTTTAAGCATTCAATAGCAACATTGTAGCTGGTGGCTTCTATACTGGACAGCACAGATATAGAACACTTACATCATTCCAGCAAATTCTATTGGACTTCTCTCAATAAGCTCACAAAACCTCCCATTTGTCATTTGACAAAAATAAGAACAGAAAATCAGAATGGCTCAATATGATCCATCTCCTCTACTGGAAAAAGGAGAAAAACCTGCTGTATTTCTGTAGTGACACTTGGTGTTCTCTGCCTGGCATCCATTTCCCTTCTTTTGGCAAAAGCAGCCTGAGTTTCTTCTGAGAGTCACCCCTCTTCTACTCTCTGTGCTTGTGGTTCAGGTGGGGCCACCCCACTGGCCAGCCCCAAAGGCAAGGCCAGGACCTATGCCTGACCAATCAGACTATTCCTTTCCCTGGGCCATGGTGATTGGTTCAGCGAAGTTGCCCTATAGAAGTGAGTGGACTTTTTTGGGAAGAGGTGCCCTCTTCCTGCTGGGCTTGCCAAAGTGGTAGGACACAAGTCAGGAGCTGCAGGGGGCCATCATACCTTACTCGGCCAGTCAGTGACTCTATGACTCTATTGCAGAAGAAAGTGGAGCAGGGGAGTGGGGAAGAAAGAGTCCTGGCGACATTGTAGGCCTCTGGCTGTAGCTGTGTTTCATAACAGATCTATTCCTGAACATCCCAGTCACACAAGCCGATAAATACCCCTGTGCTTAGGCCTGTTTGAATTGGGTTTGTGTCACTTACAACCAAAAGAGTTCTGAGTGTATGTTCTGAGAATAGCGATCCATTTGCAAAGGAAAAAGGGGTGTTTTTTTTTCTCTTCTGCCACATTGTTATTCTCAAACCATTAAGCTCCACTTCATGTGATAGAAGGTTATCAGTTCCAGATGGGTCCCTCTGCTCCTGTCTGGCCGCCCATGATTAGATCAAGGAGCCATCTGACCTAGGGGAGCCAGTTCCATAGGTAGAGGCTCCACCTACCAACTTCTCTCCTTCTCAAGACTTTGGATGAAGTTGAAATAAAGACCGATTGAGTAGATAGCGGAGTCCTGTCAATGGGGACGTTAGACTGGGGGTCCATATGCTTTGGCTGCTGAGAACCCTGAAGTTGCTCTGTTCTCACCCTTCCCAAGGTCTGTGTCCTCTTTAGAAACCACCTTGAACTTGAGGTGGTTCAAGTAAGCATCTGTTCCTCCCGACAAATGTGCCTGGTTCATAGAGTATTAAAAGCCTGAAATGTGTTGGCCAACCACTTCTACTTCTAGGAATTTATTTCCAGAGAATAATCAAAGTATAAGTTCAAAGATTTAGTTATGAGAATATTTAATATAGTCCTCTTTATCCTAGTAAGATGTTGGGGAGAACTTATATGTGATAGTAGAGGCTCAGTTAAATACATTCTGTGACACAGTGTTAAGCACTCAGTAAATACTTGCTGAGTAAATGAATGAAATATTAAATGACCATAAAATTATGTTAGAGAAATATATTTATTAACATAGAATATAGTTGTGATACACTAAATGAAAAAATGTTGAGAAATGGTATACTCTGTATGATCTCATTTAAAAAAAAGAATCACCATATATTTGCATATGCATACAAGAAAGTTAGGAAGAATCATTAGCACCCAGGTGTTAATAGTTGTAGCTTCTTAGTAGGTGCAACTGCACTTTTTTTTTTTTTTAACATTTTCTTCTTTTTGCTTGTTTGCTTAGATTTCATGTTGATTTTTGGTAATGAACATTGCTCTTATCATAAGGTAGTATGAGCTTCCATTTCCCTTCTATAAAATAGGAAAAAACATTGTGATTTCCCCCATGTCTCCAATACTTTTTTTGGAGAAAGATGAGCATTTGAATTATTTCAAACATTTGGAGCATCTTCTTTGCTGGTGCGTAAGTGGAATCTTTTTGCAATGGTTGGAAGACTGTTCCAGACAGAGGGAACAGCAAGTACAAAGGCTCAGAGGCAGAATGGGGTTGGCTTCTCCTAGCAATTTCCCATCCTTGAGTGGTGAGATCACAGGAGGAAAGAGAGAATGGCCAAATGTGAAGCTTGATAGGTAAGCACGACCCAGTCTGAAAGGCCTTGTGGATCATTTGAAGAGTTTCAACTTGACCTTCAAGGCAATAGGAAGACGCTGAAAGGGTTTAAACTGGGAAATGACATGCTGCAGTATTTTTAAAAAGATCTTCTTTGAGAGTTAACAAAATGAGATATTATTAGCCATAATGGCTAGGGAAATTGCTTTTTAAAAAACCCTACAGGCACAATTTTTAACTTGACAGTGTTTCACAGACATTCTGGAGTTGTTTTTTTTTTTTTCTTTTAATTCATTATGCTGACACTAACTATCAAACCCCATTCCCTGGAGCTCAGCTGTGTTGTAGCTGAAAACTTGCTCAGTGTGTTTACTCCACACAGTACCCAATTTTCCAAATCTCTGCAAATTTGCCCTTAACAGTAAAATACTGGGTACAGAGCATCTTCCCACTCCACCCAAATTATCCCCCTTGGTGTGTGCTAACAGTCTGATGCTATGATTGTTGTTATGATTGGAGCCATGTCTTTGTAAGCCTTTCTGGAAGAACCTGTGGGAGGTTTCTGCTTTAACCTTGTTGATAGCACAGATTAGGGTCATTGGGCAATTCATTCACCCTCTGTAACAGTTAGGTGAGACTGGATTATGCTACAGTAAGAAACATCTCCTAAATTGCCATGGCTTACAAACACACAGGCTTATTTCTCTCCCAGGTTACATATCAATCATGGGTAGGTTGAGGCTCTGTCCAGTGATATCTTCTTGTTGGGATCCAGGCCAATGGAGTGGTCTCTATCTGGGACATCATGGTCTTGTGGCAGAAGGAAAAGAGAACATGGCAAACCACATGTTGGCTCTTAAATCTTCTTCTGAAAAGAAAACTGAAGTCATCATTTTCCGACCCCTTCCCTCTGCCTCTATTGGCTGCCTTTTAAGCATTCTTAATAATATCCTGAATAATTATAGTGATAATGAAAATAATTATACTGTCTCATTCACTGAGGACCTGTTGTGTCCCAGACATTATGATAGTTCCTTGTGTGCTGCATCTTATTTAATCCTATGAGACAGGTGTTTTTAACATCAAGAAGATAGGCCGGGCGCGGTGGCTCACGCCTGTAATCCTAACACTTTGGGAGGCCGAGGCAGGAGGATCGCTCAAGGTCAGGAGTTCGAGACCAGCCTAAGCAAGAGTGAGACCCCAGATGGTCTCACTATTTCTACTAAAAGTAGAAAGAAATTAATTGACCAACTAAAAATATATAGAAAAAATTAGCTGGGCATGGTGGCGCATGCCTGTAGTCCCAGCTACTTGGGAGGCTGAGGCAGAAGGATAGCTTGATCCCAGGAGTTAGAGGTTGCTGTGAGCTAGGCTGATGCCACAGCACTGTAGCCAGGGCAACAGAGTGAGACTCTGTCTCAAAAAAAAAAAAAAAAAAAAGAATTTTGCAAAGCTTCCATCTTCTTGTGTTTGAAATGTTGACAATAAGGTTAAGAGACTTGCCTAAAATCAACAGCTAGTACGTGGGGAGAACTGGGATTCAAGGCGAGGCAGTATCCGTCCAGAGCCTGTGCTCCCAATCTTCACATCTTTGCTTTCTCCATCAATTCCTCTCTCCCCCTTGCTCTCTAAACCCATTGGTCACAGTATTTATGGCATCTATTACCTCCTCTCTAGTTCTACAGCTATCTCAAGGCTTATTACTTTGTGCTCAGACCATTGCAGTATCCTCTTGCCTGGTTGTCCAGCCTCAGGCATTACCTCATCTTGGACACACTGCCAAATTTCTCCTTGGGAAGCATGGACTTGATCACGCTCCTCTTCTGCTCAAGAAACTCTCATGGCTTCCCACTGTTTACCAAAACAAATTGTGGTTTGGCATCTAAGCCCTCCATGATCTGGCCTCAGCCTGGTGGAACCCCAGTTCGTTCTTCCAGTGCTCTCATTAGGTTGGACTCATTGTGCTGAGATCATTCTTTACACACTTGCCTTCATCCTTAGAGATTCTCACACTCCCCTCCAGATTCCCATTAGAACTTGCCTAAGGGCAAATTGTTACTTGAGTATGCACCTTAGCTTCCCTTCTACATTGTGAGTTCTAATGAACAGTACCATAATGGTGGGAGAACAACACATAAAAGTAACATGACCATGCTCTTCAAAAATAAGTTGACAGAAGCAAGGAACAGCACTTTTCTGGTAACAAAGCAAAGCCAATAGTACAAAGGACAGCAGAAAATAGAGAAATTTTAGCAGTAACTTGCATATGCATGTGTGGAAAGAAACTAACTTGCATATATTTATTTTTAAATTAAGGTGTAACATGTATAAAGAGCATATCTCCTGAAGTGTTCAATTCAGTGAATGTTGACAAATGTGTACATCTACCTGACCACCGCTCAGATCAAGGGAGAGAGCATGTCCAGCACCCCAGAAGGTTTTCTCACATCCCTTGCCCATCAATACTCACCCCACTTCCCCAGAGGGAATCATAATTTTGACCTTGATTTGTTTTGCATGTTCCTACCCTTCACATAAATGAATTCATACAATGTCTGGCTTCTTTCGCTCAACATAATGTCTGTCTCACATAGTTTTGATGACAGCATAAAGCATAAAATAATTTGCACAAACTTAACAGAAAAACAGTTATTATTAAAATGATTTTCATAAAGAAAGAATGTGGCAGACCCAAACAAGCCTAGGACATTTAAGCCCTCCCCAGAGCATGATGGTGCAGAGATGGAAGGACCAGAAATTTGGGCTTAATTTAACCCCAGGGCAAATAGCACGTTAAGACTTTTTCAAAAGAGGTTAAGAGTAGGAACCAGGTGGAGGGAAGAGAAGGGATGAAGGAAGGAAGGGCTTGTGGTTTTGTGTAAAAGTACAAATCCAAACATGGCCCAAGGTCCTGGGGTGAGGCATTTCCTCCAACGGAGCTCCCAACTCATGTGGCTTCAGCAGAAGAATAAGCTGTGGCCTGTAGCTAGAGTCAGGGGTAAGCTCTGGGGCCCAGACGGGCCGGCCTTTGCAAAGGAGCTGGCCTCCGAAGCGAGTGTCTGACCCTGGCGCGCCAGAGCCTGCGGAGTTGTTCCAGGCCCATCACAAAGCTTGTCTCTGCGCCTGCTCACCAGCTCTTTCTTGAAAATAATGACAGTATTTCAGAGTTGAAATTATGGAGGAGGCACAAAGTTCAAGGATCAGGTTAGTTTTCCAGCTAATTTCATATGATTGTGTCTGGAGGGTAATTACCATTGGCCTCACGGAAATCCACTGTACGCCTTTGCTGTGCAGCCCTGTCTCTGCAGATGGAGGTGTGGGGAGGGGAGGCAGATGAACCAACAGCCAGACGGGCAAGTTATGTCACACTCAGGACCTGTCCCAGGAACATGCACACAGTATGGGCTTACTAAGAGCTTGCTGCATGGAAGAGAGGGAAAGGGAGAGGGAGAAATAGACAGAAGGGAGGAGTCAGGTGCGAAGGGAAAGAAAATGGAGGGACAGACACCACGAAGGGGTGAGGCAGAGGGAGGTGTCTCCTCACCAGGGTGAGGGGCTATAGACCCAAGTGCCCAGTGGCAGGGCCCACCTCCACCGCTCAGAAACACAGACCTCTGCTACCCCCAATAAGGCCAGCATCCCTGTCAGCTTCCTATGAGGAAGCTTCCAGAATGAAGAAGCTGGCCTGATTCAAACTGCTGTGAGACTTGGGATAGGTTACTCTGCTCTTTGATCCTTTGTTTCCTCATCCGTCAAGTGGACATCTAGGGTATGGGCCCCACATAATCTACTGACAATATCTGCTGGCCCCTACAGACAGCGGGACTTGCGACCCCTGGTGTAGAAGCTTCATTATGTTCTTGTTCTCTGCTGAATGACAAGGTGTCATTTCTGTGCTCCATGAAGATGTGTGTCTGATTCCTGATGAGAATAGTAGAGGCAATTCTACAGCAGAAAGTTGTCAGCCCCCATTAATTCTTTATATGATCATCACCAAGTATTGGGCAGCTTCATTATTCTTGGAAATATTGCCCTGAAACAGAGAATACTCAGTTCATTGGCTTTCCAATTCAGGCATCCTTTAATTTGGATTCCCTTTTTGGTTGAAGGGAATGTATCTTCAAGTAGCTTTTTCAAAAGATCACTCACGTATTATATTCTCTGAGCTCTTAACTATAATATCTGAGAATGTTTCTTAGTGCTTTCATACATGAGCAATAATCTAAGTATAAAATTATGGCAGCACATACTTTTGCTGCATAATTCTGAGGATGAGTACGTCAGTGTGTATGGAAGCTTGTTTCTAACATGGCCGCCAACCATTCCTTCTCTCTCCTTATACACAAGCCTTTCCCTGATTGAGAAGTAGAATCTCTTTTTTTACTCTCTTAATTTGACCAGTAGAGTGAAATGGAAACGAGTATATGACTTCTGAAGGTAGGTCATAAGAAGCCTTGAAGCTTACTTCAGGACCTTTTAGAACATTAACCCTGGAGGAATCCAGCCAACATACAAGAAGTCCAATAATCTTGATTGAGACAGCCAGGCTGTGAGGAAGCTCAAGCTGCTTCATAGAGAGGTAATGTGAAGAGAAAGAGATGCCCAGCCAGTCCTCAGCTGTTCAGCCATCCTAGCGTAGGTCTCAGACATGCTAGAGAAGAAGCCTTCAAATGATCTGATCCCCTCCACCAACTGACTGCAAGTGCATGAGTGACCCTGAGCAGGGTCACCCAGCTGCACCCAGTGCATCCACAGAACCATGAGAGAGAGTAATAAATTGATGGGGTTGGTTACAAAGCAAAAGATAACAAGAAAAAATGTGTGCCTCTTCTCATTAATTTTGCCTGAATTGTGATCAGTTCCTTTTCCTGTATATAGGCTATTTTTTTCTGGCCCACAATGCTCTCAGTAATTTTTGTCCATGCTTGCTGTTTTGTTTTAGTTCTTCTTTTTCCTTGTGAGTACCCATTTTCCTTAAGCTGGTAACATCCCTCATAAGTAATCTTTCTGTCAGCAATGTTTACCATTTGTCCTTCTTGATTCTACAAGAGCTTCTCAAGTTTGTCTTCCACATTTCTGATCTTGATTTTCTACAAAGTTAGTTCTGCACTTTAACCAACTCCACTGGGGATTTAAATTCTGTCATTGCATCTTTAATTTTCCCTTTGTTTTTAAAATCTCTGTCTGTACTGTTCTTAGAAATTTTTGTTCCTGTTTTATTGAAGTTATGCTTTTTATAAACATTCTATTTAATACACAAAACAAATTTTCATTTTTTTCTTCTGAGACACATAGCAAAAAGAAATGGTTTTTTTTTTTTTTGAGACAGAGTCTCATTCTGTTGCCCCAGCTAGAATGCAATGGTGTCATCATAGCTCACTGCAATCTCAAACTCCTGGGCTCGAGTGATCCTCCTGCCTCAGCCTCCTGAGTAGCTGGGACTACAGGCGTGCACCACCACACCCAACTTATTTTTCTATTTTTAACAGAGTCAGGGTCTCGCTCTTGCTCAGATTGGTCTCAAACCTCTGAGCTCAAGCGATCCTTCCGCCTTGGCCTCCCAGAGTACTTGGATTACAGGTGTAAGCCACTGTGCCTGGCCTATAGCAAATTTTTTTTAAGAGGTTGGTTCTGTCTTCTAGGAGGACGTTTCCTTTCCTTCATTATGTAGTTATTTTTTCATACTCTCCTTTGCTTTACTTTTGTTTATTCATCTTTGCATAAGCTGGTTATTATCCAGGTTTCATGTTTGCCAATAGGCAGTGTGTGCGAATTGTCCTCTACCTCTCATTATACCAATAGTGTGGTCAGCCTCTCCCCCTCCCCACTGCCACTTCATAATCTAAACCTGGAGCGAGAAGGCTGGCTGGTTTGCATAGCAACTAGAGCTAGTGTCAACCAGGCATTCATGTATTACACCATGTTGAGCTGAGGAGGGGTCCTCTTCGATCCCACTGCAAAATTGGCTCCTTCGCATAATGAACTAGAAGCAGTACATTAAAAACTGCAATCCCCAGCGTGCACTCTGTCTCAGCATCTTCCCTGGCCTATAGCGCTTCTGAGAGCTATTCCTCTCAGGATACAAAATGCTTTTGACATGCTTCCCTTTATTCCAACTTCTCTGACCTATTGTCTTCTGGAAGCTTCTGTCTCTAAATGGTAGATCTGTGGGCCAGTAAAAAAAAAGAATACTTTGCCTACACACCCCTCTCTGCTCCTCCCACATAGTGGAGAAAACTTCCTCCCTTCCCCTGACCCCAATTGTCTGGTTGGCACAGACTCGGGGCTCAGAGACTGGGTTGCAAGTGGGGAAGGGGTCGAGTATTTTCCCACCTCCTTTTGGCCTGGAGGGTTGCCCTGTTACAGGAAATAAAACTTGAATAGTCTCCTGACTGTTTATCTCAGCCCAGCTCCATCTGCTTTGTATTTATGGAAATTCCTCCCAGATTCTGGCAACAGACACTTGTCAGTCTTGGGTGTCTGCACTGAGTTTTCAATTCTTTCTGCCTTCTTAGATACTTTAGTGGAAAGCTGGGACAATACATCTCGGGCTGCGACTCTGGTGCCAGTTTAATTCAACCATACTCAACCTCTTCCTTTTATAGCTTCACCTACTTTTTCACTCATTCACCCAATCAGCAAACATTTATGGAGCATCCAAAGTGTGCTGAGTATGTGATATACCAAGCACTGGCAATGAGAAGGTGAATCAGAGCTTCTCCTTGTCCTTGGGAGGGGCTATAACCTGGAACAAGCAGATTCAAAACTATGAGAGTAGTGTGTGATGCTGAGACCTGTGTGAACCAGAGATGTTAGGTGACCTGTGCAAGGCTGCACAGTAAATTGGAGCAAGATCCAGAGAAAAGCCCAGTTCTCCTGGCTCTCCAGTCCATGTTCTTCTCACTGTGCCTCCCGGCACTGTACTTTCCATCTTCCTGACTTTCCTTCTCTAGCTCTCCCGTTGCTGGGATAACCTACAGCTCACTTCCTCGCACATATTTACATGCAGAGTCGGATCTTCTCCCCAGTTTTCACCCAGCTCTGGACCTTCTCATCCTAGAGCCCTTTCCAGTCTATAAACACCTCATACCACAAACTAGAGAGGTGTCTGGAGGTCCCTGCTGCCTTCTTCTTCAGTTGGTGGCCTCAGACTTAGAGCACATGGGGTGCTTTGCATTTCTCCTTGGACCAGGGAGTCCTTAGAGCACGTGGGGTGAAGCCTGTGGCCTTGAGATTTAGAGAATCTGACTCAAAGCCCTACTGGGCTCTTGGCTGTGTGTCCTTGGCCAAGTTGCTTGCTGTCTCTGAACCTCATGTCTTCACCTATAAAATGGGAATAACAGTGTTCTCCCTATTGGTATGTTTAAATGAGCTTATTTAAGCATACATTTAGCATGGTGCCTGCCATATAGTAAATGCTCAATAAACGATGCCTGCTATTATTATTGCTGTTAGTATTCTCCCCTGTTAGATTGTGTCCTTGAGGACAGGGACTATGTCTTTTGGAGGCTGCCTCCCCATCACCAACACATATAAGTCTTTGATAAGTGTTCTTCTAGTGTTTTGACAGGCACATTTAAGCCCAGTCAAGATGATCAGGCTGCACCCTCAATTTTAAGAAGGTAAACTTGAAAAGGAAATTATAACTCAGTGATTCCGAAAGTAAAATCCCTGGAACCCCAATTCTTTAGATTATTCTGGGGAAATAAGGGTCCCCTGTGCAAATCAATCTGGGAAACACTAAATCCTCTATCCCTTGATGGGAAAGTCAAATGAGCCATAGGATGTTAAAGGCTCTGACAATTCCTGCATGAAATAAACCTGTGGAACTTTGTTGATCCCCTTGTTGCCTGTACTTAGTTGCCCAAGGAACTCTTTTCTCGTGGAACATCTCTTATCAACCCACTAACTTTGTGTTCTAGAGGACACGCTTGAAGAGCCCCTGGTACACACCATTCCTGAATCCCATCCTGTAACTGCCACTCTGGCAGAATATACCACCAATCTGATTGGCTTCCAGAATACCTGATGGGGACTAGTTGCACAGTCACTATATCCGCCATGGGAACTGCTACCAAAAACTGCCGACACTCCTCATGAGGCCAGAAGCCAGTGGGGAAGCCAACAGTACAGTGACTTCTTTTTTAACAACAGAACAGTCATTAGTGTATATATATTTTTAAATCCTCAGTTTATTGTACAAACAACAATGTATAATTGGTTTTCTATAAGAACAGAAGAGAGTGTGTGTGCCCTCACCAAGGGTTATTTTGAACAATGAAACATTTGCAACTGACCTGAAACCTTGTTCTTGTTATAGTCCCTTTAAAAAAAATCACACATATTCAGGTTCCTGGCAGAACATCTGTTTTCCTTGTCTGATAAGAAACATAACATGGAAACTACGTATTTATTCTTTGCAATAAATGTTATGGTCAGATGAGATCCAAGGAGTCCTGAGTTCCGTCCCAGCACGTTAAGTTGGATCTGAAGAGGGGCTGGTTTCTCCCACCTTCACCTCGTGACACCCACGGGAGTCTTCTAGCCCAAACACCTTTCAGATTACAGCCCGGGCCATCTCCTGCCTACATCTGCCTTTGCCATTGCTGGTCTCCTTGCCTTGAGCACCTTTTTCTTTACCTATAATGATCATAATAGCTGCCATTTGTTGATCACTTACTTTGGGCCAGGCTCTGTTATGAGCTTTACCTGATTTAATTGCCCACTTTAACTACCTGTATTACCCGATTTAGTTCTTCTAGCAACTCTACGAGGTGGGAGTTTATCGTCCCCAGGTGGCAGATGAGGAAGCTGAGGCACTGGGCGCTTAAGCAGTGTGCCCACACACAGCAGTCCTCTCTCCTCTCTACGAGGCTCGGCGGCCGGGAGAGCTGCATTTCCCCTTTAGCGCCTCCAGTTTTTGTTTTTATTGAGGTGGAATTCACATAACATAAAATGAACCATTTTAAAGTGTATGGTTCAGTGGCATTTAGTAAGTACGTTCACAGTGCCGTGCAAACACCCCTTGTATCTTGTTCCGAAACATGATTTCATCACCCCACGAGGAAACCTTGTACCCCTCAAGCAATCACTCCTGTTCCCCCTTACCCCCAGCCCTGGCCACCTCCATTCTGTTTCCTTCCAGTTGGTTTTGCCTGTCCGGGATCTGATTCCCTTTCTGGATACCATCTTACTTTCCTCTGGGGAATCATCCCTTCCTTGCACAAAAACAGTTAGCACTTACATTCTTGGAGGACAGAGCTAGGTCCTGCTCCCTTCTGCAACCCCAGCCATCAGCATGGGCGCGACCTGTATTTGTTGAAATAACACAAGCTTGAAGATATACACTTTTAAAATGTGGATGGGTATTGCCAAATTGTCTCCCAAAAAAGTCATTCAAATTTACCCCTATCATCTGTGTGAATAGGTGTGCCTTCCCACCGCGTCCTCACCGACAACAGATATTCTCGCACTTTTTAATCTGATAAAGATGAAGCTTATTATGGTTTGTTTCAATCTGCCATCTTCAATTGTAAGTACCATTGAATTCTTTCTCAGTTTAGTGGCCAGCTGTTTTCTTCTGTGAATATCTATATGCTTTGCCTACTTTTATTTTAAGGAAGAGAGTTTTCTGTTTCCTGAAGGCTTTCACTTTCTACATTCTGTTGTTTGATTTTCTTACTACAACTAGCCAGTTCAAGTCTACAATCCCTTATCTGAAACCTTGGGGGAAGATACGTTTCAGAATTCAGAATCTGCTGGGCTTTTGGAAGTGCATTGGGTCCATGTGCCTTATCTACCACTCCCAGCGAGGTCTGGGGCAGCGCCCTGTAATCAAACACATTAATATTTCTGCAGTGAGAGGTGTAAACACTCCCACAAAGTAGGATGAGTAAGGAATGTAAGTAGCCTCATATCAGTTCAGATCAGGTTTTGCCACCAAATGTGTAACTGTTAATGACTTTCACTTTTCAGAGCCTTTTTGGACTTTAGAATTTTGACTATTGAATTATGGGCTTGCATCACTTTTGTTTACAGAAAAGAAACCCAATAACTTTAAAGTTAAATATTAATAAATAATGCCATGTGTAGAAATTAATGGCAAGTGACAACGTTGGGATTCCTTCCTTCATCTGCAGACTTTGAGAGGATGCACGCAGGTGGGAGGAGGTAGGGTTGTCTATGCTTAGCCCAGGCTCTCAGGGATATGCCATGGTCAGCTTTGGCTAACTAGCTTCAGCCCTCTCCCCAGCTCATTTTTTCCTTTTCCAGCTCAGCAGCCCTAAACTCACCCTCACCCCCATTCCCGATGCCTGCCTCCTGTGCATCGGGGCCCACCTTCCCAGCAGCCCTTCTTGCCTGGCTGCTGCGTGCCATCCCCTTTGCTCCATGCCGGAATGCAGATGAAATTAATTCAGTGCCGTGGAGTACCCCAGCACGAGAGCCTCTCACCTCCCTGCCGTCCGAGAGTATAAGTTAGTGATTTCCACGAGAAGCCTCTGATGCTAATTCCTCCCCCAATATATAAAACCCAGGTGCTTCCAGGAACTGTAAATATGAATCTACTTTAGGCTTTTAGAGCTACTGTGGAATTGAATAATCATAAAAGATACTTCTTCCATGGAGATTTATGCCTTCCTTACACCCCCACCCCCAGTTCCCAACTGATAAAAAAGCCATATTTTACCAAAATATATCTCCCATCAGCAGTCCTGGAACACCTCACTAACTGACTATATTTATTGGGAAATGATTCACATTAATTTCAGGCATCATCTTAATATTATATTTATGACAGACTGTGTGAGTGCAGGCAAGGGCCCTCGTGCGTTCCTGGCATACATTCTCTGTTTCTGCAAATACATATTGTAAACACTGCCTGGAGAGATAGAATCGTAAAACCAAAATAGGTTATCTTTGGAAAATCTGTTAATCCTAATCAAATAAGACAACTGCTTGCCTGATTGAGAAGCTGAGAGGCTTCACCGAAGGTCTGTGTGAGTATTTCTCTTGGAACTTTCTTATTCCAACCTCCCTTCTCCCCTGTTCCCATTCTCAGATGTGATGTGACTTTTTCATGTTGGGGAGACCCTCTTAGTGAATGAGGCTTGTCTTACAAATCCTGCCAAGTGAGTCGTTGCTCACTGTGTGGAAGGAGAAAAGGGAGAGAAGGACCCTATGTGGAAAGATAAGACCGAGGCAGGTTTGTTCCATGAATCCATTTGTGTAGTCTGATGCAGCGAGACGAGACAAGACGTGGGTATGGACCCGGATAGAGAAACCACAAAACGCCTGCCCCTGGGGTAGGACGCAGCCAGAGACTTGTCAGGGACAGTTCCCTGAAGCTGGGAAGGAAAGGCCCAAGGGTTTTTAAGAATAGGGGGATGTAATATTTAGTCTTAAATTGTATTGTGCAGTGGGATGTAGACACACACACACACACCATTGCAGCTGTCACGTCCAGTAAAACCACCATCCAACACAACCTTGAGTGAGGGGGTGCTCTGGGAAAGAGACAAAGGGCTTTGTTCCACTTTGGGGTTGCTATCCTCTGAAGCTGCTGTTTCTGCCTGCCCTCTATTCATTCTGGCCTCTGGGGACAGCATCCTTCACTCCATCCCGAGAGCTTGGGCGAAGTTTACCTCAATCCTTGGCTCCAAGGATGGGCACGCAGCTCAGCCCTGGCCAATCAGAGCATCTTATCCTCCCAGACACAGTCACAGAGCTTGCCGTCCTTCTGGATTCACTGGTTGGTTCTGGGATTGGCACGTACCTAAGGCTGACTGATAAGAATGGCCCATTTCCCTGGCCCCAAGGGTTGGTACAGGCAAGGGCAGGGCTCAGAGCCCAGCTGAAGAAAGCCACTCCAGGATTTCTTCTGGAACTTTGAGGAAGGAAAGGACAAGCTCTCTTTAGGTTGAAGTTTTTGAGGGATGGGATATAAGCTTGAGTGTCTGGCAGCCATTTTGCCACCATGAAGGAAGACCTGCCCAAGAATAAAGGCTGCAGACAAAAACTGAGCAGAGCAGTAAGAAAAGCTAGATTCCGAATCATGATGAAGATAATGGCAATAATACTACCACTCATGACTCATATATTGTGCTTACCACTGTCAAACTCTACTCTAGAAGCTATACCTATGGAGATTCATGTGTTCCTTCCATCAGCCCTAGTAGCTGAGGACGTTTATTACTTCCATTTCACACCTGAGGCAATGGAGGCACAGAGAGGTCACCCAGCACATGGTAGAGCCAAAACTGGAACCCCAGCAGTCTGGTTCCGTAATCCCTGTTCATAACCACGATGCCTGATTCAACAGACATTTATGCAGCCCCACTGTGTGTCGAGCTGTGTGAAGACATGGAGATACCTAGCCCTGATCCCTGTGTATTAGTTTGCCAGGGCTGCCATAACAAAGCACTACACACTGGGTGGCTTAAAGAACAGAAATGTATTTTCTCACGGCTTTGGAGTCTGGAAGTCCAGGATCAAGGTGCCATCAGGCTCGGTTTCTAGTGAGCCTTCTCTTCCTTGCTTGTAGATGATTACCTTCTCACTGTGTCCTTGAATGGCCTCTTTGTGTGTGCGGAGAGAGAAAAAGAGAGCTCTAGTGTCTCTTCTTAGAATGACACCAGTCCTGTTGGATCAGGGCCCCATCCTTATGGCCACGTTTGACCTTGATTACGTCCCTAAAGGCCCCATCTGCAAATATAGTCACAGTGGGGGCTAGGGCTTCGACATGTGAGCTTGGAGTGGGGGACACAGTTCAGTCCATAACACCTGATCCCAGGGGGTCACGGTCGAGAAGCAGGTGGCCAGCCACAGGGTGGGACTGAGCTGTGAGTGTGGTGGGTGCCCTCGGCCTGACTGTGCCAACACCTGCTTTGATTTCCAAAGACACACTCACTCATTCCTGTCATGAGAGCAGCTCTGGCCCTACCAGGGCTTCAAAAATGTCAGGGATTTTTTTAGCCTGGAGAGTTGGTGCATCCAGTGACAGATCAGAGAAATCAGACTCTGGAGAGACAAAATGTGAAGCCATAAGAATCTCTATTTCAGGAGAGAAGCTGGGCTCAGGGAGGCCTGGGAGCTTCAGGGGCATGAGGGGAGAGCAGCCAGGCTGCTGGGCATCTGTAACTGGGAAGGGGGTCACACTTGGAGGGGCCTGGAACCTTCCCTGGTCCACTTCTGGGAGGGTGTGAAGGCCCACCAGAAAGTGCCACCCTAGCCCTTCATGTACATGGATATAGGGAAGAATATGGAATTAGGTACTTTAGTCATTCAACAAACCCATGTGCTATTTTGCCAGAGCCCTATTAAACCATCAGTGCTCAAAACGTTTTGTTGAGCAAAGAGTACCTGTTCCCTGAGTAAGCATCCGTGGTGGTTCAGAACCGTACCAGAAGCCAGGAATACAAAGGAGAAATCACAGACCCTGTTTTTTTTATGTTAGATGTAAAAGGAAAATTGTGGAATTATATGGTCAGAAGTAGTGTGGTTTGGTAGTCTTAGGGGCTATGGTGAATTCTGTTTGTCTATATGTGTAAAATGCTCAACTTAAAAAAATTTTACTTTGATAAATTATATATAACATAAAATGTACCATTTTAATGATTTTAAATGATTTTCATCACCCCCAAAAGAAACTTTGTGACAGCAGCCTCAAACTCCTGGGCTCAAAAGCGATCCTCCCACCTCAGCCTCCCAAGTAGCTGGGACTACAGGTGTGTACCACCACACCTGGCTCCATGACAACTAATTTCAGTGTATGATCCTGCATTAGATCATGGACTGGAAAAATAATTGCTATAAAATATAGTATTAGGACCATTAGTGAAATTTGAAGATGGAATCTAGAATCCAGAGTATAGAACTGTATCAGTGTTAAGTTCTCTGTGATAATTGTACAGTAATCATATAAGAGAGTGACCTTGTTCTTAGGAGATACACACTGAGCTGCGTGTGTCAAGGGCGTGGCAGTGACTGCGTTAACTCACAGACGGTTCAGGGGGCAGAAACTATCTAGAGAGAGGCAGAGAGATACAGTAAATGTGGCAAAATGTCAACATTTGGCAAATTTGGAGAAATTCAGGGAGTTCCTTATACTTCCTCTTCTTGAAACTTTTCTGTTATAATTTTCTTCCACAATAAAAAGTTTTGGAAAATGTCCACCTGAGGAGAGCAAGAGCAACTCACACACCACCAGGAATTCATCCCACTTTGGGAACTGCTCCTCAATCGGTGTAATTTCTCCATCCCTAATCCTTTTTTGTAGTCCTTCCCCTCACAGCTTGGGGATGTCCTTTTAGTAGACTCTGCCTCTCATTCCCCTCTTAGAGATTCATGACCCACATTAGCACATTAAAGACTCTGAAAAGTCCTGCAGCCACAAAAATGTGATGAATATGTTTTTGTAGGGGGAAAGCATTGCTGTTTGTTGAGCCCCTACTGGGTCCCTGGTGTTGTATTGAGAGTCCAAGGAGATGGATGCTATCATTATACCCGTTTCACATATGGGGGGACTGAGGCTCAAAGAAGCGAGTCACTTATCCCTAAGATTTCCAGATAGGCAGTTGCAGAGCTGGGAATACTCTCCCTTAATCACCATGATACACCTGCTTTTGAAGCCACAAAGCAATTATTGGAGGCAATCTAGTGGCTGAGTGCAGGGACTCCGGTTCAAATCACAGCTTTGCCACTTGCTAGCTATGTGATCTGAACAAGCCACTCACCTGTACCGTGGAGTTGTGATGCCAATGAAATGAATCAGTAGTACATGGAAAGCAATCAGAGCAGTGTCTGACAGTGCCTGGGAGAAACACAGACTCAGAGAGGTCACACAGGAAGTGGCAGGCACAGGGTTTGAAGCCAGGCCTGGTTGACCCCAGATCCCCAGCTGTGATCCTATGTCCTGTTAACCCTGAGCTCACCTCCTGGTCTGTTCCCCGTTTGTCCCCATATCTCAGGCTTCCTTTGAGCTCCCCCTGCCCTGGTCAAGGCGTGCAGCTGGCACCATGATGAAGATGCCATCTTCCTAGTCTGGGAGGGGCTCAGTCAGCCGTCAGAAGGACAGGACATATTTCCTCTGGGCCCTTTGCTGGGTCTCTAGCTCAGATCCCACATCTGCCTTGGTGGAGAAGCCGGGTACACCTGAACTGCCACCAGGGAAACCTTAACTGCTGTTGAAATCAGCGCATCCACGGGCAAACCCATAGGTTACCAGAATGTTCCTCAGGCTTACCCACCTGCCTTCCTTCAAGTGACCTGGGCCACGCAAAAGCCATCATGTGACACATTTATTTATTCAGTGAAAGAGAATAAAACAACAACAACAATGAGAACAACAGGGTTAGAATCCATTTCAGCCTAACTGATATTTTACACAATTGGATACGTTTGACTAAACTAATACATATGTATGGGTACTGGTGCATTTCCATTCAAACCAATGTAAATTACCTTTGACCAATATATTTTCCTGAAAATCAATGCATTTTAACACAAGATAATATTTATGAAATTGAATTTTTTATTGAAGCTAATGCAATTCTATTCCATTTTATGCATTTTTATTAAACTAATGCATTTTAAATTAATCTATTGTATATTAAGTACAACAGACATTGGTACTTACAGTAAAATAATATATGCTCGCCGAAATCAATACAGTTTCAAAACCTGGTGTTTTCCATTTAACTGAAGGATGTCAAGAATACACAGCATGTGGATATGAAATTCTGTCTTTTTTTTTCTTTTTTTCAAAATCATTATCACATAAAAGATATTGTGCTTCAGGATATGGCCAGAGGCCTGAGAACTTAGAGTTCATTCATGATTATAACAGCCAACTCAATCAAACATCAGTTGACTGACTTTTTGACCAAGTGGACAGGTGATTCTTAATCATGGGATATGACACAAGTTATGTATCAATACTACCAATAATATCCATAATAATAATGTCACTACTAATACAGAAGTTTGTAAATTACTTTGGAAAAAATAAGCTAATGTCTTGGATCAGTCAGGGTCTTGTCAAGAAAAGATGAAACCCTCAAGCTGGTATTTTGAGAAGAGTTTGATAAAGAGACTATTAAGATAAAGGCAGAGTTAGAAAAAGCAATGGTGCAGCCCTCTGGGTCTAGTATCCACAGGAAGCTGTTCCCATCCGGGCATTACTGGAACCTGCAGAGAGCAGCTGGCAGAGAGAGAGGAAGGTACTACTATTACTCCCATTTCCAGGTTGAGGAAATTGAGGCTCAGAGAGATAGAGTGGGAGAGATAGAATTTGAATAGGGGTCCATTCAACTTTGCTGAGGAAGAGGACAGTCTTTAAAAATATCTTTCTCTTTAGTAAAAGAAAACAAGGTTCTTTTTAGCCCCATCGTAACTCTTTCCTTACTCCTTGGGACTCTGATGTGAGGACCTGATGTTTGGAGCTGTGGCAGCCATTTTGTGACCATCCGGGGAGACATCACCAACGCACTGTGTTGAGCAGAAGAGGAAGAAGAAAGGAGTCTGGGTCCTTGTTGACATTGCTGAATCTCTAAACCAAACCCCAAACCTCTTACCTCCAGGCTTCCTGCTAATTAACAATAAATACCCTTTTTAAGTCTTAAGCCCATTGGCTGAGTTTACTGTTACTTGTAGCTAGAAGCATTCCTGACTGAAACACCGTTACATATACATTGCTTGAATCTTTAATAATGAATATGTAGCACCTTTGTGGAAAACACAAAATCAAATAATAATTAATTGTTTAACTACATTTCTCATCCAACTTCACGAAACTGGTGGTGAGATTTTTTTTCCTTCCGGACAAAACCCAGATGCCCATGATTTTTGACAGTTGAATTCACAGACCTATTTTATTGGATTTTTATACAATGTTTTCATTATGCACATTTAGATGGCAGGACAGCTTGAGCGTAAGCATCTCCCAGTTCCCTCTTGCTGTGGACCCTGTACGCAGCTCTCCCAGAGCACAGCGCTGCTATGGTTGCATTTCCTGTGAGGGTCCCTTAAAAGCCTTCCCTCTCCCACATCCACCAGCTCTGAGCCTATTCAGGGAAACTCGCAGGGTTTCCAGGGCCCTGTGGGGAGCTAATGGCATTTCCCCAGAACTCTCAGTTGACACCAGCATTTTTCTTCTTTGAGAAGAGAATTTTGCTCTAAATTTCCATCTTGCTCCCGTCTCTGAATGCAGACATTTAAGATTCTAGGACCTCACGGGTTTTGGAAAATTGACTCCTCCCTCAATGATTTGCGAGAGCGAGACTCCCTAATCTCATCAACTCACCCATTGCTTTTGCCCTCCTGAGCCTCGGTTTTGTCATCTGGAAAATGGGAGTGATGCGGGGACCTACCTCATAGGACTGTTGTGAGACAGACAGAGTTAAAACACGTGGAGTGACCAGCATAGAGGCCAGGCTCACTAACTTTAGGCTCTTGTGAATAGCAAAAGTAATACCATTATTATCTTTGAGAGTCAATAAAAGTCCTTAATGTGTCCCTCCACACCACAGCTGGCTCCCTCAGTGGTGCTGGCTCTGTCATGAAGAAATCTGGGCATCATAATGCCCAACTTTGGATGTGTGCTTGTGTTCTCAATTCATCCATAGTACTGATTAGCCAAGAGGAGCTAAGATCTTGGACATTAAAACCAGAAAGACTTGGGTTCAAATCCCAGTTCTACTTCCCAACTGTGTGATCTTGGGCAAATCACCTTGCCTCTCTAAGGCTTGAGCTGGCTTGAGGATTGAGTGAGGTTAGACATGGAAAGTCCTGAGCACAGGGCACTTAAGAGTTTATCTGCCATTCCTCTTTATAGCTGTCATTTTTTTCTCTTGATATGTACAGAAATAAGTAGGGAAAGATGAATCCAGAGTTCTGTGGTCTATGTGCTATTCTGTCTCCAGAGACAGATGGAGAGAGGAAGAAATTGCAAGGAGGTTATTGGATGAGTTGGAAATTTCTTTTCTTAAATAAAAGTGACCTCAAAGTTAAAAAAAAAATTGAAAGAATCCATCATTAACATTTTAATACTGCTTCTAGATTCCAAGATCTTTGTAAGACTCGCCTGATAAACCTTAGTATCCTGCACAAAGTCCAACACTTAACAAGTGCCCAATAAATGTTTATTGCTCTAAGTGGACAGGGTGGCTTAAACAACTGATATTTGTTTTCTTAAAGTTCTGGAGGATGGAAATCTGAAATCAGGGTGCCAACATGGTCACATTCTGATGAGGACTCTCTTCCTGGCTTGCAGATGGCCACCTTCTTGCTACGTCCTCACATGGGGGGGGGGAAGAGATCTCTGGTGTCTCTTCTTAGAAGGACTCTAATCCCACCAGTGAGAGCCCTACCCTCATGACCTCATCTAAACTTAATTATCTCCCAAAGACCCCATCTACAAGTATCATCACATTGGAGTTAGGGCTTCAACATATGAATTTGGAAGGGATACAATTCAGTCCATAGCAATCCCCTAAAATTTTGTGCTTCAGTTGCAAAGTAAATAAAACCTCCAGTTGAGAAAAGTACATGAGAATTCTTGGATGAGGAGGGTGGGGAATGAAAAGGAGTTTAGCAGGTGTCATAGGGAGCCAGAGGCTTACCCACTCTCTTGGCTGTCACTGGCAGGTGGTAAGATGGCCAAGAGTCCAGTAGCTGGAGTTCATTGCCTCAGTCCACTGCTGTGAGACTTTGGGCAAGTGTCTCTGGGCCTAAGTTTCTCTATCAGCAAAATTAAGACTATAGGAAACAAGCACTGCTTTTGCTTGCCTGCTATTCCCCTTTCTTATAAAAGTAGCCTCTTCATCTTCCTTAGAGCAGCTCCTACCCCTGTGGCTTTATCCACTCATTGCCATTCAACCCCAGCTGCAGAACTGGGCATGTGATCTGGGCCTGTTCTAGCAGAGTCATGGTGATTGGTTTAGGCATATGACCTAATGTGGACCAGTAAGAATCTTCCCCAGGATTTCTGATGGAACTTTTGGGAAGAGGCTCTCTGTTTTCCCTGGGGATGTTAAGCTGGGAGCATGGCAGTCTGGGCTCTGCTAGCCAAGTTTGCCATGCTGAGGGGAGAAGTCTGTCTGAGAATAAAGACAACATAGAACAAATAAAAGCCCAGAGAAGAATGATAAAGTCTAGAATTCAACTTTGGAGGCTCTTGATCCAGCTGTGCCTGAAACCCATTCACATCATTAAACTTTCTAATGAAGCCAATAAATTATTTTAGGCTTATGCCAGTTTGAGTTGTGTTTCTGTCCCTTGCAACCAGAAGCATGTGATTAATTCAAATGTGTTGGGTAGAACTAGCTAATGTTTCCCCTGTGCCTATGGTGTCTGATTTTCTCAGGTTGGAGATGATCTGCACCATACGCCCTCACAATGTTGAAGAGAATTACAACTTGTCTTAATCTTACTTATAACACCCCTGTGAGGTAGGTGAGCGGCTAGTATTATCTTCTGTAGTACACGCTGTTGGTTGCCTTCCCAGCATCCTCTTCCCTCTCTCTCTTCCCATTTTGTTCAAGTTTCCAGCCCCTTCTCCACCTAGCCACCATTACCCAGCAGGCAGGCTAATGCCTTCCCTCTTCTCAGGTACTGATTCAGGATTGGGCATGTGACCCAATTCTAGCCAAATAGATACAAGGGAAAACTGGCTGAGTGGGGCTTCAAAATTAAGAGTCCTGGGGTAGAACAGGGGGTTATTGCTTAATAAATACAGAATTTCTGTTTGGGGTGATGAAAAATTTTAGACATAGTTACAATAGTTGCACAACCTTGTGAACATCATTAATGCCACTGAGTTGTACTTTAAAAATGGTTAAAATGGGCTAGGTGCAGTGGCTCACACCTGTCATCCCCTCAATTTGAGAGGCCAAGAGGTGAGGATCACTTGAGGTCAGGAGTTGGAGGCTACAGTGAGCTATGATCGAGCCATTGCATTCCAGCCTGGACCACAGAGCAAGACCTTGTCTCAAAAAAAAAAAAAAAAAATTGGCAAATTTTATGTTTATATATTTTATGACAATGTTTAAAAGAAAGGAAGAACGATAACAGAGAATCCAAGTGTAGATTTCAGGCATGGCTGGATCCAGGGTTCTCTCCATTTCTCTAGCGTAATTCTCAGCAGCAAAGATAGTATTTTGCAATTTCAGGTACAGTTTCAGGTACCAGCTAGCCCACTTTAGCAGGAAGAAAGTGCCTCTATGCTAACAGTTCCTGAAAGTCCCAGGTTGTGTCTCATTGGCTTGTTTTGGGGGCATGACCTTGCCACTCAACCAATCACTGGGTCCAAGGGGCTGGAATGATCTGATTGGCCAGGCCTGGGTTACATGCCCAGTCCTAGGGACACCCAAATCCCACAGACAGAGAGTAGGGAGGGATGGACCTCAGGGGGAAATCCAAGGCACTTTTGCCAGCCGCCCCTCAGTGGCATTTAAGTGAAATGTTAAATGGCCCAGCCCCAGTTCTCTGCCCAACACTTATGCAGGCTGTGCCGTTCTGTCCTTGCATTCTCTCCAGCAAAGCCCACGTAGGTACAACATACACTCATCATTCCGTCCCTGGGTTTGCATAAAAACCCACGTCCACGAAGTAGCAACTGCAATGTTTTTCAATCACACAGCAAAGATATTTAAAAATATCACCCATATGTGTTTTAAATACAGGCAAATAGCTGGCAAAGCAGCCGGCTTCACACCCGCGTGCCATTCTGAGTTACAATCTTCTCGCTTCCAACTCTCAAAATCACACGTTGAAGGCCAGACGAGCCCAGAACGCTAAGGCTGCGTCTCTACCCGGAATCTTCCCGACCTGCGCAGCCCAGCTTTCTATCCTGGAGGAGGAAACGTCTGTGATCCTGGGCTTGAGCTGAACCCTTTGCCCTCTACTGAGAATACAGAAATGGAACCAGGAAGTCCTTGGTGACTTCTAATCCAACCTCCTTCATGAAACCATCTTTACTAGTGCAGCCCAACCAGCTCCCTCACTGCCTCCTTCTTGCCTGCCCTTGGTGTCATCCATCTTGTTTTAAAATCTTTAAAATTGAACCTTGTTTATAAGTTATCTTACAACTTGAGCCTCTCAACCTTTTTTCACCTTCTGGATTTATACTTCCCTTTAATATCCAGAATACTACTCTTCTACTGTAAGTAACAGATAATTGCAACTCAAGTGCGCTAAAAATATAGTAGATTTTCTTTATATTACACAAGAAGTACAGAGGTCAGCAAGTCCAGGCTTAGTGTGGTCAGTGGCTGTGTGATATCAACTCTCTCTGTGTGGCCTTTACCCTCAGCATGCTTCCCCTCATGGCCGTAGGATGGCTGCCTCAGCACCAGCTATCACATCTAGACACAGAACCATCCACAGTGAACCTTCCCTAGAAGCACCTCAGCAGATCTCCCCTCACATCTCATTGGCTAAAACAAAGTCACATGTCCAATCCTGGACCAATCACCAGCAAGGATAATGTGACCATCACGATTGATTTAGACTTTAGATCAATCAGGATTTAGCTCTGAAATTGGGGAGAGTGTCATTCTCACTCTCCTCTGAGTCATGGGGTGGGTGGACATTCCAGCCCAATGGAGGATGTGCTAGCTAGGAATGTGGCGGTGTGGCTGTGAGGCAACGTAACAGACCCGTCAGTACCCTGCCCTGCCGGCTCACCCTCGCGTTTCAGTGCATGCCTCTGGCTGCCGACTGCTACCACCTGCAGGTCCCTGCCAGAAGGCCCTCCCTGGCTGCGGGCGCTGCCTCGCCCACGCGCACAGCAATCCGGAAGAGCCCAGGAATTAGCGTCCCCTGGGAGCTGCCCTCGGCAGTGACGGATGGCAGCTGGTGTGTAAATACTCCAGCCCCCGCACTCCTCAGGTGGGACACGCTGAAGGGTGTTTGTTACGTTGTCTCTCAGGGTTTCCTGGTGGATTAAACTCCAGTTCAGTTGCCCATGGTGGCAACTGACTTAATAAGTCATTTTTTTATGAGCTTTCTTCTCTTCCCTGTCTCACTTGCCCATGCCTCTCAATGTCTCCTCCCAACAAACTATAGCCACACACCACATAACGACACTTCAGTCATGGGTGGACTGCATCTATGGCAGTTGGTCTGTGAGAATATGATGGAGCTGAAAAATTCCTATCCCCTAGTGAATCGTAGCCTTCGTAGCGTTACCTTTCCTATGTGTAGGTATGTTCAGATACACAGGTACCACGATGTTACAGTTGCCTTCAGTATTCAGTACAGGGACGCGGTGGACAGGTTTGTAGCCTAGGAACGATAGGCCACACCATACAGCCTAGGTGTGTAGTGGGCGCTGACGATTGGGTGTGTGTGAGCGCACTCTGTGATGTCCACACAGTGACGACATTGCCTAACGATGCACATCCCCTTCGTTAAGTGACGTGCAACTGTACTTGCATCTGAGTCCTTATCTTGGTGTCTGCTACTGGGGTACTCGAAATAAGACAGCTGGATAGGACGGCCTGCTATAGAATGAAGATATGTCAGGAAGAGGAGGAGGAAGAAGAAAGAGGCAGAAAGAAGAGGAAGAGAGGCAGGGTTGTAGGGAGGGGGAACTTACTCAGAAATTTGGGAAGCTCCTCTAATCTCTTCTTTATAAGCACCTCTCTCTTAGGATTGATGCCACAGTCCACCGGACGCATCTCTTGCTCCATCTAGACCCTTCCTCCAGGGCTCTGGCCTCTCTCCGCTCCCTCTGTCCTGGTGCTGCACGGACCTGAACCCTTGTCCTGTGCCGGCCACGCGGGGTGCTTTACATCTCACTTCGTCTCACTCAACCTCCCGTGACGCTGGGCCAGGCCTACAGCACTTTGCATGCAATTTAAAAATCCAAAAAGCTCTGGAACACGACAGGTTTTACTTTTGAGTTTGTGGCAAATTCATTTGGCTGAAAAATGTGACCAGGACTAGTGCAATGTGTAGACTTTTTTAAAACCCTGTACTTAATGTGAACAGTCATAAATTTGCTGCAGAAATAGCAATGTGCTTGGTCACTGGCTGCTGCCCAGACCCTGCATATAATATACAGTACACAATATTCTAAAAATCTGAAAAATTCTGAATTCCAAAATATATGTGGTCCCAAAGGGTTTGGATAAAGTGGGTTATAAGGTTTAATGATGACAATTATTATCATCTCCATGTTACAGGTGAGGAACCTGAGACTCAGGTCAGTTCAGTAGCTTGCTCAAGGTTATATGGCAAGTGTGACCTGGATTTAAAGTTGGCACATCTAATGTCAAAACCAAGGCCACTACTCCACATAATCCGTCAATTGCTCCCACCGACATTCACCATTTTTGCCATATCCATGTGCCATCTATATTATTATTTCCTTAATATTTTTTTCTAACCTGTCTCGCTTTTTACTTAAATAAATGTATTTGCACAAGGCAACTTCCTATCAACACTCTAAGTAGAAAACTGACTTCTCTTGCCCTAAATGGAAAATAGATACATATGAATAAATATGTTGAGAGTAAAGCAACGAATTAAATTCTTGCTGCCAGAGGAGCTGAGCCTAAAACCTGCTCTCTCTCTATTTAAAAGAGAGATTTTTCAAGGGACAGAGACGTACTAGCATCTAACTTAAGCTTTGCTTTGGGATTGATCAGAAAGCTTGAGAGAAATTTGGAATAGGGCTGGGAGTGGGAATGTAAGAACAGATGCCATCAGATTGCCCATCGTTGCATTTGAGGTGGGGTTTGAAGCAGAAATTGAGCTGGCTTATAGAACATACGGAGACGCACTATTTCTTGTATACCTGGTCTGTGAACTGAGATTGGTACCTAATACACATAGAGCTGGAAATCAGGTGTCTCTGTACACACAAGGTCTGTCTGACACATCTTGTCCCAAAGAATCCCTTGGCAGCTCTGTCTCTTGGGCCTAGACAGCCCCTAAGCTGCTGAGGCCTGCTCCTTCTACCAGATCCTCCCTTCCCTTGGCCCTCTCTTCTTTGAGGACAGAGACTCTCTCCTTCCTGTCTCTGGGACTCCCAAGGAACCCACAAATTTGTTGGCATCCTAACAACTTCTCTACCTAAGATCATATGTGCATTTTTCCTTGATTAAAAAGAGCAGATTAACATGGACCTTGCCTTTGCATAACTACCAAGCTCATTAAAGTGTTTCCCCTAAAAGTTCCCAAACCAGCAGTTTCTGCTCCCAGAGCTTTGAGCACAGACTGGAGAAGATTTGAGAGATGACAAGTTTTGCATCCTGCTCAGTTCTCCTCAAGGCATATGGTGAGATGGTACTCCATTCTTGGAAGCTGGGCTTGCCCCTGAGATCTGCTTTGGCCAAAGGATGTGAGTGACATTTGTGGGTAGAAACCTTTATGAGACAATGCACAAATCATCGTGTTTGCGTTTGTCCTGCTATAACCCCCTGGGTGCCTGAGTGTGGATGACGGAGCCAGGCCCTCAGCCGACCTAAAGTGGACACATAGCAAGAACAAGAAACAAACATTTGTTGTCTTAAGCCATTGTGGTTTGGAGGTTGTTACTGCAGAAGCCAGGAAAAAATTGATGCACACAAATCCTACTCTCTCCAAGGAGCCTTCCTAACACCTCCATTCAATGCACCCTCTCTCTCTTTCCACTTTGTCCACAAATTCCATGCCTTCTCTCATTCCTTCCTCCCTTCTCTCTTTTACCCCCTTATTTCCTCCCTCATCCTTCCTTCTTTCCTTTCTTTAACAAGTATTTTGAGTGCCTGCTAGGTGCTAGTCACCCAGAATTCTATTATATCAGCACTTGATTCCAGGTTATATTGTGCAGTGTTATCCTCTAATTGTCTCCTGAGAGTCAGTTTCATATCCTTTGGACTGTGACAGCCATAAGGATAGTAACTCTAAGGACTTTCTCATCGTTGTGTCTTCAACACCAAGCACAGTATGGAGTTTGATAAATTACCTGTTGGCTGACTGAGGGAAGGAATGGTAACCTTCCTCTGGACCATGCTTCGTGAATATATTTTTGCAGACCCACTGGCCTCTTGCATTGGGCTCACAGAAGTATGTTCTAGTTGGATGTGTCCAAAAGTGTCTGGGAATCTGTGTCAGGAGCCCATTCATTTTGTCCTCTGGGCCTTCGTCTAGGAGATGCTGGTGGGCAGGACGGAATCTCTTTCCAGCTCCAGTACCGCATGAGTGTGTGTTGACTATGAAGACCGGGATAATCATGGCTTCCCCCCTGCCCCCCACAACACTTATATTCTTGGGGACCGCAAGATACTATGCTTTAAGAAAACTAACATGAAAATTGGAGCTTAACCAGTCAGTAGTTATCTTCAACAATTATTATGTGCTCACTCTGCACCAGATACATTCACTGCATGATTTCAGACCCCTACTGTCACCCTGTAAGGAGATCGAAGTCAGAAAAACAAAGTGTCCCAAGGGTCCTTCCCTAAGCAGCAGAGAGGACATTTAGTTCTTGCTTTTCCCATGAGACCAAACAACACTCCTGTTCCATTTCTGTGTTTTGAAATTTATTTTGATCTATTTCAGATATAAGGAGATATAAGGAATAACATTACAGTGTCTATATACCTACCACCCAGCTAAAAAAATTAAAAGATTACCAGCTAAAGCCTCCTGCCTACTGCTCCCCAAGCCAGTCCTTCCTCCCCCTGCCAGGTCATCCCCATCTTGAATTTGGTGTTTCTCATCCCTATGAATTGACACTTGATTGAAGCATATGAATGCATCATGAAACGATATATAGTATATAGCATTGCCTGCTCTTCAAGTTCATATAAAAAGTATCATGCTGTTTGTGTTCTTCTACCACTTACTTTCCTCGCTCAGCATTTTTGTGTAACTGTCCTTCTTGTTGACTTGTGTAGTTCTGATTCATTTATTTTCCCCATTTATATAAAGGCCTTCAAAAAGTTCATGGAAAATGGAAATAAAAGATAAAAAATATAAACTTTATCTTTCAACATAAGCTCTTTCAAGGTCAAGACATTTTTGTAAGCAGTGATACCAGCCATTAAGTCTATCCAAAAACCCTGGGAATTTAACCATGTCAATGCAGTCTTTCTTTACATTATTAACTGAAGGAAAACAGGTGCCCTTTACAGACATTTTAAGATCAGGAAACAAAAAGAAGTCAGAGAGCCAAATCAGGACTGTGAGGTGGATGCCTAATAATTTCCCATTGAAACCTTCACAAAATTGCCATTGTTTGATGAGAGGACTGAGCTGGAACATTGTAGTGGTGGAGAAGGACTTTCTGGTGAAGCTTTCCTGGGCATTTTTCTGGTAAAGCTTTGGCTAACTTTCTCAAAACACTCTCATAATAAGCACATGTTATCATTCTCTGGCTCTCCAGAAAATCTACAAGCAAATGCCTTAAGCATCCCCCTCAAACCGTTGCCATGACCTTTGCTCTTGACTGGGGCACTTTTGCTATGATTGGACCATGCCCACCTCTTGGTAGCCATTGCTTTGATTGTGCTTTGTCTTCTGCATCATACTAGTAACGCCATGTTTTATCTTCTGTTACAGTTCTTTGAAGAAATGCATCAGGATCTTGATCCCACTTGTTTAAAGTTTCCATTGATAGCTCCACTCTTGTCTGCCACTGATCTGTGGCACCCCATCGTGAGTGGAAAGTTTGCTCAACTTCAATTTTTCAGTCAGAATTGGATAAGCTGAACAAAATCAGATGTCCATGGTGTTGGCTATTATTTGTGCTATTAATTGTTGGTCCTCTTCAGTTAGGGCATGAACAAGATGGACTTCTTCCTTGCAGATTGATGTGGATGGTCTACCACTGCAGGCTTCATCTTCAGCATCATTGCACCCCTTCTTAAAATTATTTATATGTTTATAAACTGCTGGTTTCTTTGGGGCATTGTCTCATAAAACTTTTCATAAAGTATCAATGATTTACCATTCTTCCACCATAAGTTTGTTTTTGTTCTTGCTTTAATTGCTAAAATTCATGTTGCTCTGATAGGGGCTCTTTTCAAACTGATGTTTTACCCTTCATAGTGCCTCAAACTAGATCCTGTTCAGACATGTTGTAACAAGTTAGTACAAGTTGAATTTGATGCAAAAATATTTTGAAATCCAGGCATAGTTTTTTCATAATATGCATTTTCCATGAACTTTTTGGAGAACCCTCATAGAATTCTATTGTGTGAATACAGCACAACATATTTATCCAGTCTACTGCTGATGGGCATTTGGGTGGCTACCTTTTCCTTTTTTTAAAAAAAAAACTATAAGCAATTCTTTATAAACAATCGTATATAAAGATACATATCATTTACGTCCTGTTCTTGCTGGGTACATGCTTAGGAGCAGGTTGCTGGAACACAATGGCAGGTGTGTCTTCTGCTTTACTAGATTTTGCTGGATTGTTTTCTAAGGTGGTTGTACTAGTTACACCCCCACTGGCAGTGTGTGAGGGTTTCAGTTGTTCTACATCCTTGCCAACACTTGTTCTTATCAGGCTTTAAAATTTTGGCCAATCTAATAAGTGTGATGGGTACCTCATTTTGGTTTGAATTTGAGTTTTTCCTAATTATTATTAAGGCTGAGCGGCTTTTCCTATGTTTATTGGCCATTTGAGTTTCCTCTTCTAGGGGTTGCCTGTTCATGGCTGTCATACGCAGGTCTAGAAAGGGATCTTTTTACAGGGCCACCCTGGGGAAACGTAAGTCTTTATTTCTTTTTAAGCACCAACTTGTCAAAGAAGCTGACTTTCAAGACCTGTGCAAAAAGGAGAAATTGGAAGGGTTAGGGGATGCTGGGGCAAAGGAGATAGGATTCTCCTCCATTTATCTTAGTGATGCCCTTAAAGTAAGTATCAAATGACAGATCTCATGATACTTCATGGTTCTGGAGGACCCACATTTTCAAAGTTACGAATCTTTATGCCACCAAACTTGGGCCAAGTAGGGAACCACAGTCTCCTTTTACAGATGTGAAAAATGAGGCTTTGGAGGCACTAGATGTTAGATGATTTGCACAAGTCCACGTGAAATCATGACTCTGGCTAGTTGTGTGCTAGACCTGCTGGGACCCTGGAACCCAAAGCCAGTGGTGCAGGCCACCAGGAAGACTGGCAGGAGTACCAGGCAACCTCATGGCAGGGCTGAGGTGGGTCCCCTCAGGGCAGTTGGATGGCTCAAAAGAGGAGTCAGTGGGAACCCAGGCCTGATTGTGGGGAGCCTACAGCCTCAGGTCAGGGGGCCACAGTGGCTGAAAGCACAAAGCTCTGTGGCGCCTAGGCTCTGTGAGCACAGGGGTACATCAAGGTTGGCAAAACCACAGGATTGGCTCAAGAAGGGGTGCAGGGTTTAGCTGTCAGTGGAACAGCACTAGACCAGTTTGCTGCGGTAACAAACAGGCCTCCAATGCATAGGGGCTCAGCATGAGCGATGTTGGCTTCTTAGCCCTAGAACAATCTTCAGCAGATATTCCCAGGTGGCAGAGGCTTTCCTCCCTGTGTGATTCAGAAACCCAGGCTCTCCGCTAACCTGTGTCTTGCATCCTCCTCCTGGGACCAGTGGGCTAGCCCAGGCATGTTCTTTCCATAGTGAAGGCAAAGGTACCACAGGGCAACTGGAAACATACAACATCTCTTGAGACGAAGGCTCAGAACTGGCAAGCCAACACTTCTACCTCATTCTGCTGGCCAAAGCAGGTCATGTGGCCAAACCCAAGATCAAGCAACAGGGAAGTATTCCCCACCCACAGTGGGAAGGACATTGCAAAGACACATGGCACTGGGCGCACAGAGAGGGAAGTGTGAAGAATTGGGGCAATGACACCATCTACCACCAGCAGGTATTATTCTTCTGATTTTCTAGAGGAGGAAGCTGATGTCCAGAGAGGCTAAGTGACTAGACTTAGACCACTCAGCCAGCTAGGCGCAAAATCAGGATTCTGCTGACCCCGTAGCTGTTGAACTCCCAACACGCCATGCCATCCTGCACCACGCCATGCCATTGAAACTTGACTCTGCTATTGCTGGCATCATCAGGCAGCGGTTTCCCAGTCACTGGCTTTTAAATAAAGTGTGGAGTGCGTACTTTTCCATGCCTAATCTCTCTTTTACATTCGTCTCTTGTCTGGGCCACCATCTGTCCCTCCACTCTGTAGCAGCGGGGTGAGGCCTCACCAGCCAGGTTCCCTTCACCTTCATGCCACGCAGCAGCAGCCAGCAGATGCAGGTTTTCTGACATGGGCTCCCACGATTAGCAGATGCTCTTTAATTAGTGTGATTTCCATCATGTTTATTACATCCCCAAGATTACCTTAATTCCATAGCCCTCAGGAGACACATGATGCTTATGTGGCCACTTGCCCTCCTGGAGATTGAGAGGAAGAGCAGCCGGTAGGGGACTCTCGTGGCAGAGGACTTGCTCTCTAAAACAGACTTTGGCTCCTAAGGAAACTTCCAGACTTAGGAGACACTGGGAGGTCAGAGCTGGTAGGACAGTTCAGTAGAAGTAGGAAAAGGTAGAAATTCAAAGGGCTCTGGAATTAGCCTGCCTGGATTTTAATTCACTCCCTGGCTCCGTGACTGTGGGCAAATTACATCACCTCTGTGCCTCAGTGCCCTCATCTGTAAAATGGGGGTAATAGAAGTGCCTACCTGGGGGGTTGCTATGAAGTGAAATGAGTGGATTCTTAGTGCTTAAAAGAGTACCTGGCACATAGCAATTCAATTACAATTAATGATAATTATGTAATTATTATATTGGGCTCCTAAGGTCAGCCACCACCCACCCCATCAAGTATCAGTTATTTCCTGCAAACATAACCACTGCATTCATGGAGCACCTACTGATGCCAGGATCTTGGCATGCATTATTTTATTATCATATGTAGTTCTCACCACAACACTAAGAGGTTCCTGTTGTACCGCTGGGGAAACGGAGGTTCAGAAAGGTGGAGTGACTTGCCCAAGGTCACGTCTAAGAAATGGCAGAGCCAGGATTCAAATCAGAATGCAAAACAGGTCTCTCTAATTGCAGCCATGCTTCCTGTCACCCCCAGGCCATTCCTATATTGGTTTGAGAAAAATGGAGACAGAGAATGACAGACTTTGCTTCCATGTTGTTGATTGTTTCTTCCAACCATCCCACTTTACAGTTGATGAAACAGGTTCAGGGAGGTGAAGTGACCTGCCCAGGATCACACACCGAGAAGGGGCAGAGCCAGGATTTGTGTCCTCATTTGAAGCCGGATCTGCCTTCGGACTTGTTCTGGGCTGTCTGTCCTTAGATGTATAGTGATTGCCCTGTACCCATAATGTCATTTTCTTCTTCCAAATATCTATTTGAGAACTTTTTCCCCATTTTACAGCTAAGCAAATGAGGCTTGGGAGGAGAAGCCAGCTAGTGACAGAATAATGATTCATTCAAACCCCTGCCTCTGGACCCAATCCTCTGTTCTTTACCTTTGGCCAGGAAACTTGCTGCCTGGGGAAGGATAAGAGAAGAGATGGAGCACTAAAATGGTAAATGGTGCCCCAAAGTCTAGTGTTGGTCCCACTCAGTTATGGCCAGCCAGCCTGGGGGCTCTGGAGCCATCACTCTGGTCCCAGGGGCACCCAGGCTTGGAGTGGGGTTGGTGCATACACCAAGTGTCCACCAGGTGGGGCTTTCACCAAAGGCCAGGCTGCAGGAAGCCCCTGAAGAGGCCTTGCTGCCCCACCCTGGAAAGGTACTACTAGGCACACCACCTCTCGTGTATCCGTGCAGTACGCTCACCCATGTGCACACACAGGCTGTGCAGACGTGCGTGTGAGCACACAGGTATGTCTCAGAGAACCCGTTTCTGGTTTGTGTGCAAATGTGCAAGGGCATGCAGGCTTGTGTCCATGTGGGTGTTTATACATGTGCAAACATACATATGTGAGTGTGTGCAGAGTGGGCATAGGCACACAATATGAGTGCAGGTGTGAGCAAGTGTAGACAGGAGCACGTGCATATGTCTATCTCTGTGCAGATGTGTGTACGTGTGTGCACATCTGTGCAAATGTGTACATGTGTGTGCAGAAAAGGGTGTGACACAAGGGTAGCAGATTAGACCCTGACCTGGGGTCCTGAGATTCATTTTAGAGTCTCTTTCTTAGGCTATTTGGAGGTGAGGGGTGGAATGGATGACTTCTTGAGGTCCTGATGCCAGGCACATTTGCCAGAGACCCTAATGGGTACCAAGAAGCTGGAGTAAGAGGGGTCATGACAAGAGTGGATTTGCTTCCTGGGTCAGGAGTGACTGAATGGGGACACTTTGCTCCCCCAGATGCTGAGTTGTTTCATCCTCAGAGGTCTCTGGAGTTGGAGGAATGGAGACCCAACCTTCAAAGGAGAGCTTCTAGAACCTTCATGCTTGACCCTGAGAATTCTGGAGAATGTGGCCAGACACTGTATACTCGAGAGTTGGCTCTGAGCTCTGAGTTCCAGACCTGACTCAGCCCCTCCTCAATGCCCCATGGGGGAGTCAGAGGCACCTGAGAAAGGGAAGGGGGTGGCATTAAAAGTCACAAACTTGAGCCCTGGCATCAAGCAGAACAGGATTTGACCCCTAGCTCTGCTGCTCACAGGCTGGGTGAACTTGAGCAAGTCACTTACCCTCTCTGAGCCCCCATTTCCTCAGCTATTACAGGGAGGAAATGGCAACGCTGACCTCCGAGTGCCGTCACGAGGAGGAAGGTACGATGGGCAGAGTGAGCCCAGCTTGTGAACGCAGGCCAGAAATGGCAGCAGTGTCATTATTGTTCTGTCCTGTGGGGCCAAGTGGGTCATCTTTTGGTTTGTGGAAGCCAAGAGCTGAGAAACCAGAAGTGCCAAGGAGCTTGAGAGAGTGGGGGCTGCCGGGGCAGCAGACACCCTCCCACCCCCATTGGCTCCGATGTGTCTGAATGGCACCTTGAACCCCTGCCCTCCTGCCCTGAGTGAGGCAGCAGGACAAGCTAAAATGGAGGCGGGTGCGGCTTTTGCAGCAGGGCTGCCCCAGGCGCACCTCTTCCCATCCAGCTTCCAAATCATGCTCAGCATTGTCCTGATGAGGGAACTTGGGTGAGCTGTTCTGCCTCTTGGAGCCTCAATTTACTTGTCTGTAAAATGGGTGCAGCCGTGCTTGCCATGAGATTCGGGGAGAATGCTGGTGAAGCCCCCTGTGCATAGTAGGCACCATTATGACAACAACGATGGTGATGCCAATGATGATGATTGGACAGGGCCAAAAAGACAAGCGTGAGTATTCTCATATCCCCGGCTTACCAAAGGAGTACAAGAATTCTTTCTTCCTTTCTTTGTTTTGCTCCAGGTCCATGTTTTGCTGAGAAGATTAAATGTGAGAACCTCAGATTAGAAGAAGAGGAAGGAGAAATGAGAGCCAAGGAGGAGGAACAAAGGAGGAAGGGAGAAGAGGGAGAAGGAGCTGGGGAAATGGAAGGTGAGCAAATGGGGGGGAGAAGACAGAGGAGCAGTCTGAAGGGAGAGAAATTAAAAATAGCGACTAGAGAGGCTGTAGCGCGGGGACTTTGCGGCAAGCCGGAAGCGAAAAGAATTTGAAGGGGGTGAGCCCTCCGTGCCTTGCCCCTTAAGAAACCTGCAGCAACAGTCTGTGCTCCTCATTGAGGCTTTGGGGGGTCCAGTGTGTGGAGTTTGATTTGGGTGGGTGGGAGGAGGGTGCTAGAGTGCTCAGTTCGTCTCAGAGCACAGAGAAGGCCAGCGCTGCTCTGGGAGCTCCGGGTTCTGGGGCCGAGGGAGGCATGGGCAGCTGCTTAGCCTGCATGAATAGGGTCAGGGTGAGATGAAGTTAAATGGGTGCCCGGAATTCCATGGCGGTTGTCTCTGAGGACTTCAGTTTCTGTCTGGTTTACATGCTCAGCTGCTAAAACAGGGACACAGAATCGGAAGGCAGGTTCCTGCCCTGGGGCCAGCTTCTCAGAGGCTTGCGAGGTGTGTGCCTGAGGAAGGGTCTGTGCAGGTGCAGAGCAGGGGCCTAGAAACTCCTGGAAGCTGCCAGCTGCCAAGTGGTGTTTCATTCTGGGGATGCTCAAAGAAAATTTAGCCCTGGCCTGGCTATAAATCTAGTTGTGAAAGGAATCCTGAGCTATTACATGACCAGAGCTATGAGGATGCTTTAAAAAAAAACCAAAACAGACTTGGTATAGTGAAGTCAGCTTAATCAGAATATAATTTCTCAGTTCAGATGTTCTGTGCTGTTGGAAAAAAGGAACAAGTGGAGTTTCCTTCTTTAAATCCATGACGTATAGACACCTCCACCTGGAGGTGATCTTTGTGTATGGTGTGAGGTAGAGATCTAATTGTATTTTTTCCCATATGGATAGCCAGTTGGTCCAGCATCATATTGAAAATGAAATTGTTCCCTTCCCTACTAGTTTATAATGCCAGCTCTGTCATCTATTTGTGTGTCTGTTCTATATTTGCCTGAGTCTGTTTCTGGGCTTTTAATTTTGTCCCTTGGGTCTATTTGTCTGTCCTTCTGCCTCCTGCTGCCTCAGTTTGTTATTATAGCTTTATAAGAAGTCAGTATCTGAAAGGAAAAGTTCTCCTATCTTATTATTCCTCAGTCTTGCCTCAGCTATGCTTGACCCTTGCATCTTCATACGAATTTTAAGATGGGCCTGTCGAGTTCCATGAAAAACCTTATTGCAATTCTGATTGAAGTGGGCTTAAATTTATGGATTAATTTGAGGAGAAATGACATCTTCATTCTGTTAATTCTTGCAGCCCATGAACATGGAATCTCTCTATTTAATCAGGTCTTCTTTTATAGACATCTCAGACGGATGTGGTATTCTGTGGTATGTGTATCAGTCAGAGTCCCAGGAGGAAACAGACCCCCTCAACCAAATGAAGATTCTTGATGATAAAAGTAATTTGTGCTCATAAAAAAAATAAGGTAATGATGTAGAAATTATAAGAGACCACTAAGCCTATTTCCAGAACTAATATCTGTTGACCTTCTAATATCTAGTTTTCCTTGACTTTTCCCAAAGTACCACGTGTCAAGCAAACATGGGATTATTCCATAATGCCTAACCTAACCTGCTTATGTTTACTTTACCATATATCGTAAACACATATAAGTGTGTGCCTCAACACCTATAAATAACCTTCATCTTTCTTAACAGTTGCATAGTATTCTGTGGTAGGTGTCAGTCAGGGTCCCAGCAGGTCCTCTCAGCTGGGATTGTTTAATGAGGAGACTATTTGCACAGGTGTGGTCAGGAGATTGTTAAGCCTGCCAGGTGCTGGCAAAAGGGGATGCCATTACCAGCCCAGACCCGAAGGGGGAGGGAGAAGGAGCAGTTCCTGGGGTCCAATGAGAGGAGGAGAGGGACAGCTTGTGGCTGTAGAATGACCCAGTCACTGCCAAAACTGTTGCAAGTTAGGGAGGGAGCTGGGGAATAAATACCCCAAACTCTCTTTCCCCTCTTATCTCCCAGCAGGGCCTCCCATTGGCCTAACCCAGTGAAAGACTGAGAGCAAGGGAGCCTGGGAGGTGTAGTCCACAGGGGTCAGCTTCCTGGGCACTGAGTTGCTGGAGAGTGAATGGCTGCGGGGAGCAAAAGGCGAATGATTGGCACCATGTGATACACTGTCGTTCATGTACACTATCTCCTGACATTGGAGGGGAATTGGGTCCAGAGAGCCTGTCCCTCTCCAGTTTGGTCATTGAGCCCTGGCATAGTTAAGGCTGCAGCCCCTTTTTCTGGGAGTCTGCATTCTTCCTCCCTATGACAGGCAGAGCAGGCTAGATACAAGAGCCCTGGCTTGCTGTGAGTGAACCTAGGTATCAGTCCTTGTTGTGCCCCTTGCAACCATGTGACCATGAACCAGCCACTTCTCTCAGGGCCTCAGTCTTTCCATCTGCAATATGGGAATATGGGTCGCCATCCAGTCCATTGTGAGGCCAATAATAATGAAAGCTAACAGATACCATGTGTTTAAACAGTGCTTTGCGTAAATTAGCTCACTGAATCCTCATCATGTTGTACAATTATTAGCACTATTGTATACATGAAGAAAATGAGTCACAGAGAGGTAAACTAACTTGCCCCAGGTCACAGAGCTTACAAGTGGAAGAGCTGGAATTCACACCCAGCCCATCTGGCTCCCAAGCCATGCTCCTAACCACTATGTTATACTAATGGTTTATAAAGCATTCAACAACCAGTAGGTGCTTAATAATGGTAGTGGTTGACAGCATTGTGTCAGGAACTGCTGGCCTGGTCTTTGTAGCCAGTCACCGTGGCCGGCCTGGCCACAGGGTCACCGACCTAACCATGGACTGGCCAGCCTCCAGGAGCACACCCTGTGAGTGCTGCCAGACAGTCCCATACCCTACGCCTCTCCTAGGGCTATTTAATATTTCCAGATGAATTTGGAGTCTGTAGTTGTTTTTCTCCCTGACTGGCAGCTGCATTGGGCAATGCAGAGCTACCGAAGGACATTTTCTTTTGTTTCAGCTTTGATGCTGGGGATTTCGCATATCATTATGCCTGTGGCTAAGGACCTGCCATTATCTTCCCTGGGATTCTTGCACAGTTTATGAATTTCCTAAAGGATCCTGGCTCTCTGTCTGCTTCTGCTTTAGGATAGGCTACTCTAAGCTGCCCTCTGATTCCTCCAGGGGATGGGAGGTATCTTCTTTTCCATTGTAATTTTTTAATATTCATCTTGATGTGTGGGTCTTTGGGAATCAGGAACTTGTTTAAGTTTTTGTATATCTGTGTATGTGTGTGTGTTTGAGAGAGGGTGCAAAGAACATGAAAAATAGCTTTTACAAAAATATTTTAAATTTTAGTGCTTTGGTTCCCAAATCCAAGGCCATTGTCTGCTGAAAAAGTCTGAATATCCTGGCTTACCATCTTTCATTAAGGACCACCCATAATAATATCATTTCCCCAGCTAACTCTGTTTAGGGGGTAAACACTTAACTGCTTAATTCATTATTACTGAGTCTGAGACGGTTACAGATGCCTTTGGAATACAAGCCCCACATCTAATAAGGCACAGGCTCACGATGCGCTCGGAATATGGTGGGGAGAGACGGCTGAAATTTATTTTGTGAATAAAGCAATAAGCACTAAGCAAAGCTAATATGTTTCAGCCCAGACAGAAAGACACGATCATTCAGTATTTATGTAGCAACCCATTCCTCAGTGGAACTGCAAGTTTCTACTATTAAAATTGTCGGAATTCTTCAGAGACCCACTGCATTAAGTCATTTAAAAATATCACAGACTTAAAACAATCTGAATTATTGGATTTTCTCACTGCTCGTCGGTAAGCATGTTTGCTGTGGCAATTTCCTGCTCGGTCAAAGGTGCAGCCTCCCTCAGTCAGGAAAGTGGAAAAGTTCCATGCAGAATTTTTATTTGGAAGCCCAACAGTCCTTAACTGCTGACACAAAGTCAGACCTAGATTTGTCTTTTTGCTTTTAACTTTTAAGTTTAACATAATTTTATATTCCCAGAAATGTTTCAAGTACAAAGAATTTCTGTGTACTTCACCTAGAGTCTTCAAATGTTAGCATTTTGCAACATTTGCACTATCACTCTATATAGATAGATCTGAATATATAAATATATATTATTTTCATCAGCACTAACTCTGCTTGAGAGTTAGTTGCAGACATGGTATCTGTCTCTTTATCCCTAAATCCTTCAGTGTGTTTTCTAAAAACAAGGCTATTTTGTTACATAGCCGCAGTATAATGATTAAAATCAGGAAATGAAAATTGATACAATACCATTATCTAATCTACTGACTTCATTCTAAATTTTCCACTGGTTCGAATTAATCCCCTTTATAGTAAAAGAAAATCCCGGATCATACGTTAAAATCACTTGTCAAGTCTCTTTAGCTTCCTTTAATCTGGAATAGTTCCTTAGTCATTCTGTGTTTCATGTGACACTGACATTTTTGAAGGGAACAGGCAAGCTGTTTATTTTGTAGAATTTTCCCTCATTTTGGGGTAGTCTGATATTTCTTCACAATTAGATTCAGATTATGCACTTTTGGCAGGAATACCACAGAAGTGATGTGTCCTTCTCGGTACATCATATCATGAGGTACATGATGTTAACATGTCCCGTGACTGCAAAATCAGACATAAGTTTAAAATAATCTTTTATCAAAACCATAGTTTGTTAAACACTGCTTGGAAGGGTTTCAATACTCACTCCAGATTTTTTATTACAGGTCTTTTAAAAACAGACTCAAAGACAAGGCAACTACAAGCTTTACAGATGCTCAGGAGAAAATGTAGCCATTTAAAAAAATTGCAATGCGATAGTTATGAAATTTCCCTAAATTCATTTTGCAGAATGAGAGCTGTAATTTAAACGTGAAGTTATCGAGGGCTGAGATAAACCGCACATCACGTGCAATTTAATCTGGCAGGGAAACAGGCCACTCAGAATTGCTAACTAGGCCTAATTCATTACATGTTGGTGAACGCTGTACTTTTGGTCTTAGGAGTCTTTCAACTCCTGCATTCATATATTTACCCAGACCTCATGGAAAATGTATGGGGATGGAAACAGAAATACTGTATCCTTGTTTAAATCACATTACATTTTTTAAACAGCTCGAATGATTGCTCAGAAAGATCACACCTTCTTCTGAAGCATTTATGAAACAATTATTTACATTACATTAAAAACTTTAATTGCTTTGAAGCACGTGCTCTGAGACACGAGTATTGGAAAATCATCAAAAATATCCATCACAATTCTCTTTCCTTTACAACTCTTCTAAACTTTATCTTTTTTATAACCCACTGTATTGATCTATTGTCCCAGACCAAGACTGATGTCAGAAGTCCAAGCTGGGTCATAAAAAGAATATAATTTCTATTTGCTGTCCATAAAAGCAAATATTTTGATCTAAGATAAAAGGGGAAATGCCCCCTTTTTTGGGTGAGGATGAGGGTGGAGTTGTATGTGGCAGGGGCACAGGCCAGAGGGGAAGGTTGACCCCAGCGGAAAGAGGGTAAGTGGTTGGTGATGGAGGGGGCTGGGAGTATGAGTTTCTCCTAGGGGTGAGATATTGGGAGGGAACTGGAGACCTCAGGCTTGCACAGAGTCGAGAAAGAGAGGGAAGAATGTAAAACAAGAAATTTGGTCACCTCTGTTGTCCAGAGTCGGAGGAATTGCAAAAGACCAGAACCTCCCTCGAGCTAGGCTAAAGACCCTCTCCCAAAAGACAATCCTAATAAAGGAACGTCATGTTGAAAAGGACGGACCCTGGAATAACAGTGATGATAACAATAGCAAAAGCCTCCGGAGTTGTTAAGGATCCAGAGACCCCACAGCAGGGTAAGGACCCCCTCAACAGTTATAGCAATAAAACCAGCCCGCTGGGGGAAAAGGCCCTCCAGAGGTTTGGTTAAGAGCCACCTCTAATAACAGTTAAAACAGTAAAATGTATTCACATTGTAAAGTTGTCGGGGATCCCCTACAATTAGGTTAAAGACCCCCCCCAAATAATAATAGTAACCGCTATTACAAAAGACCTGAAGCCCCGCCCCACCCCCAGCCCCGCGAAGAACCCTGAGCCATGGCTAAGACGACCCACGAATAATAATAATATAGTGGCATTGAAACCGTGCGCCGCAGTGGTGACATTTCCCATGACTCAGTGGCGCCCCCGGGCGGATGCCACCCTCCCGACTGCCGGCCAGTCTACGCAGCCCCAACTGCGGGCTGCAACCCTCGGATCTCAAAGCTATCTGGCGGAGGAGCGGCGGCAGCCCGAGGCACGTGTCATGTGTGCTCCGATTGCAAAAGAAAAAAAATTCATTGCAAACTATTAACTTTTTTTTTTAAGTGTGC
>VBSM01003044.1:2605214-2632582 GCA_008086735.1 Cheirogaleus medius
CCACTTTTTTTTTTTAATCTGCCTGCAAATCTCGTTAAGTTTTTTCTGATAAGTGGTTCCAGCAGCCCCCCTTTCCCTGGCCGTCCTGGCCGCTTCCCAGTCCCTGTCCTTTCTAATGCCCCACTCCTCGCTCGCCCCCTCCCCCAAAGCCATTGAGCAAGGGAGAAAATCGGGGCACTCAGGCATGCAGTTAATAACTGCCGAGTGCCTTGCAATTCCAGGTCCTCGCTCGAGTTGGGGCTACAGTTTGGTGGCCAGCTGAGACAGGCAGGGCTGTGAGCTGTGCTTGCCGGTTTAAATGATGCTAAAGTGGCCTTTCTGGAAGAATGAGGGTTGGAGAGAGAGAGAGAGAGAGAGTGAGTGTTGGGCAGCCACATTGGGCTTGGCACGAAGGCCAATGGTAATCGTATTCCCTGCTAATGTTTGTAAATGAGACCCGGGCATGGCTGGGGGACAGCGTCTTTATTTATGATTGATGTTCTGTAACATAAGGAATGACAAGAACGTGGCAGACAAGAGGAGAGGAACCAGAAGGGCTGGCGAAAGCCCTTTGCAGGGTCCTATTGTTATTCTGGGCTGGAGAAAATTTCCGCTGGGAGATTTACAGCGCTGGTATTTGCTCCCAGTCGGCCGGAATGTCAGTTAACACAATTTTCATTAGATAACTCGTTTTCAATCCGGGGAGCTTGGGCTGCAGCGGGGAGAGGCTGGAGCTGGGTGCTGAAGGGTGGGTGCGGCTCCCAGGGGGCGATTTCTGAGCTGGGGAGGGGTTTGAACCTCACTCTCTTCAGTCTTGTGCTCAGGGGTCTTTTGTGGAGCTGTTGAGGTCACCCAAATCTTCATTCCAGCTGGACTCCCATTGATCTGGGAACCCTTTGTTAGGGTTTTAGAAGATGCTGAGATGGAAAAGCAAATCTGAACTGGAGAGGATGAAGGTAGGGGGGTGGCGGAGAGGTTTGTTCAGGTGATGGGGAAACGGGACTAAGACCTCTCCTCCCACGGGGTGTATATGGGGAGGGGGCTTGTTCATTAAGACAATGGCTGGTGTATCTGGCACAAAAATGAGCAGGCTCTCAGGGAAGCGGGGTGAGCTCATTTACATCGATATTAAGTGGAGGGGGTGTCCCTGGGGGAGTTTGAAAGGCTGCACACTTCTAGAGAGCAAAGAAATAAATGTGGCAGCCATGGCCGCGTGCAAACATTTAGACCCTCACATCTGCACGTTCCCCACCCCCATCCTGAAATCTTCAGTTGTTTCCCTGCCCAACAAGCCCCAAACTCCCCCCCCACCCCCATATTCTCACTGATGGCATTTTTGTTGGAAACGGATTATGAGACTAAGCACTTCGTCCAGGATCCTCTCTTGTACGTAATGCTAATGACTCCTATGCCACACTTTTATTTTCATTTTTCCTCCTCCCCGCTTTCCTCTTGTAGGGGAGATAACCAGAAAGGAAAACTTCTGCTGCCTTGTTCTGAGATACAAGGCAGAAGAGGCAAGTCCCCATCACAGGCCCCACGCAGGCCCAGGATGTGGGCACACTCATCTCAGGGCCGAGCTGCCTGTGAGGAGGTGTGTGGCTTTAATTCCTGGTTGTTCAGGTTGAATGGTTTCTCATAGCCTGGTTGCTGAGCATTAAAGTGGCCAAGGCAGCAAAGGCAGCCCCGTGTCCCCAGGCCACACCATGTTGCTGACGCCACACTGATCCTGGCAAGAAAGGTGACCTTGTGCCAGCCTGGTGTACAGCCCTCCGGAAATATATATTTTTCAGAAATGGAAGTGGTCCAGTTACTATTCCTCCCGGCACCATCTCCGAATGCAGCAGGACTGTCTTCCTAGGCTGGAAGTCAGTCAACAAACAACCTTAATGACTTGTGGGCTGATGGTGACGATGATCTGAAATGCAGAACCTATGCTCACACCCCTGAAACTGCTTCCCCTGTCTTTTCTTCTCTTTTGCCTCTGCTGCTAGCAGCTCAGGAAACGAGAAGAAATAAAATTCCATCCAAAGATAATGCTGGGCATATTTCATTTGGTTATAAGATTGCTTTATGGTGAACATTACTAATGCAGTATTTTTTTATGACTTTTCTGTGTATAATCGTCGTAACCGGATTCATACCTTTATGATTTTCTTTTTCTGCTTAACTTTGCCACTTTTTTTATGATGCTTTGGGTTCAGTCTCCCATGCTATCTATTTTTCCCCCTCGAAGCAGGTTAATTAAGCTAAAAAGAGTTGAGGGCACCCAGTCCAAATGAGGGTGCTCCGTCTAAATGCACACCTGTGTTTCTGGGGAGGAAAGAGCCTGGCTGGTCAGACCACATAGTGTGAGTTTTGAAGAAAGGCAGATTCGGCTTGGGGTGCAAGCAATTGAGAGGAAGATGAACAGAACGAGCAAGAGAGGATGGACTTTTCTAAGGAGTTTGGAGAAACTTCTGGGAAGGTTTGATCTCTTGGCGCGGAGGAGTGAGATGGTGCTTGATTGAATGTTTTTCCCTGTTCAAAGTTTAGAAAAGAGCATGGATGTGATTAAAATATTATAACCTTATGATATTCTGAAGTGCATAAATTTTACATATCAGCCACAGAGAGTTTAGACATCCATTAGAGCCTCTGACAGCTTGACTTATCTAAATGTGCTATCATTTAACAATGTGTCAAAATTCCTCTTTCTATAGATGACAGCAGTAAATAAGCTATCAGCCCTGTTGGCGGAATCCTAACTTTGAAAACTTCGCTGTAATGGAATTGCTGCCGGGGTGGGGAGCGTGAGTAGACAGGGCTTGGCGTGGCCCAGGCCCACGAGATGAATTGGCATTAGGCGACGAGGTGGGGACAGGGAGTGGAGGGGCACAGCGGGTGCGGGGAGATTTATAGCAGCAGCTCTGTGAATAAGACAAACGATTATCCAGACCCCTGGACTCTCTTATAAGTCTGGCCAGTGGGTGACCCCATTCCACCTGCTTCTGCGAGTCCTTAGAACCCACACCCTGCGGGCCTTTTCTGCAGAAGGAGCTAGAAACAGGTGTTGAGAATTTATTTAAGGAGCCCAGCAGTCTTTTCTGGGTATCCCAAAATTGTGGTTTCTCAACTTGACAGAAATTGCTTCCCAAAGATGGACTCTGTCTTTGCTTGCTAGAAGAAAAATGAGCAACATCTCATCTCGCACTGCTTTTGCTATTGGGGGTCTCGAAATTTCTTTTATTAATACCTGAATTCACTGTAGAAAATTGAGAAAGCACAGACCAGCCAAAAGAAGCAAATGAGCGTCTCGGTGGGTTATTTCAGATGAGCACGGTGCTATTTTGACCAGAGGGAACAGCTTTTCTGATGGTGGTTGTGGTTTTTCTTTTTTCCTTCCTTTTTCTTTCTTTCTTTTTTCTTTTTTCATATAATCTTTTTTTTAACTCTCCTGTTAAAAAGAGGATTCTATCTTCGAACTTGACATTCTGTCGTGGTAACCTTTCTTCTGGCAGATGGGATTTCAAACGTGAGCACCTTGGCTGGTGCTAAATTTGCTCCTGGGTGATGGTAGATGGGGCTGCCCAGAAACTGTGGTTTTCTGTGCTGCTTCTAAAGGGCTGAGTTTCTGGCAGTTTCCTGGTTATCTAATTCAGAGGCCAGGCCTGGAAGATGTTGAGGGCGGGAAGGGGACCAAGGTGGTGACCTCCCTTTGTTCCTGCCCTTGAGATTCAGGGTCTGATCTTCTGTTTGATTTTTTTCTCTGGGGGTGCTCTTTAGTTATTACAGTGGCTTATATTGATGGTATCAGGGATGGTAGAGGTGGTTGGTAGTGGGGAAGGACCCCAAGATCTGTAGCCTGTGTGGCCTCTAGCACCCCTGTGTGAACCATCCAACATGCCAAGTCTCCCATTTCCTAGTTCATCGAATGGGCTGGCTATGCCTACTTTTTTTACCATACCCGGCTGTTGCAAAAATGATGGCTACTGACATGCTTTGTGGGCCAGTTAAATATATTGGCTTCTAATGACCTTGACTGTGGTTGTGGTGATGGTGGGACTGTTGACCTTTTAAGCAGTTTTTTTGAGACAAGAAATTATGTCTAGGATGGAGTTACTTGGTTTCTAAGCCTGAACGAGCCCTTCACAAAAATGGCTTATAGTGCATTGTAGGATGTAGACATTATATGCCTATTGTGTCTAGAATAAAATGCAAATTCCTTGCCCCCAACTGATCCCACATGATCTGCCCTCTGGTAGCTCTCTGGCTTCCTCTCCAGCCACTCTCCCCCAGTCACCCTGCTCCAGCCATGATGGCCTGCTTTTTTGTTTTTTGTCCTTCAAACACGTTGCACACATTCCCACCCCAGGGCCTTTGCACTTGCAGTCTCCTCTGCCTGCGACTCTTTTCCTCCAGATCTGCCTATGGCTGGCTCCTTCATCACATTCAGTCTCAGCCCGAATGTCATGACCCCTCAGCCCAAAGAAAGCTAAAGAAGCTTCCATGACTCTCTTTCCCTCTGTAATAGGCAAATGTGCTTCCACATCTATGAGGATGCTGCAGTGTTTCTTAGAGGGTTTTGACCTCAGAACCCTCTCAGAGTGGTATCTTTCTACACACTCTAGGTCTACCCTCAGACGTGGCAAATTTTTTCTATAAAGAGCCAGATACTAACATACTTTAGGTTTTGTGGGCCATATAGTCTCTGTTGCAGTCCTTCTATTCTGCCATTGTAGCATGAAAGGGGCCATAGACAATGAGAATGAATGGGCGTGGCTGTGTTCCAATAAAACTTTATTTACTCAAGACAGGCACGGGGCTGGATTTGGCCTGAGAACTGTAGCTTGCCAACCCTACGTGATGACTATCATATGGGCTGCGGCATGGCTAAAGTTTTAACCTTTTTAGTTAAGAGTATTAAGGTAGATCAAACTCAGTTCCAGAAACTTATTCTTTATCCTTTCCCTCAAGAGGGAAGTGCAAAGAGCCAGGACGGTGAGGGGCCCCTGCCTGGCTTCAAATCCTGGCTCCATCACTTACCAGCTGTGTGACCTTGGATGTGTCACTTAACCTCTCTGAGCCTTACTTCTTCATCTTTAAATGAGACTAATAATAGTCTCTGCCTTCTAGATTGCTCAGGAAGATCAAACCACTTTGAATATGAACGTGGTTAGCACACTGTGCGGCACACAGTGACTGCTCTGTAAGTGCCTTCTTATTGTTGGTATTTTTAGAGCATGAGAGAGGGAAGAGAAAACCAGATAAACAGCAGCTGCTGGAACTTGCTGGCCTTGCAGGCGGTTTCAGAGATTTCTGGGCAAGTTATCTCTTTTCTCTTACTCCATTGGGGGTTTACTGTATTACTAATATATGTAATGTCTTATATTTTTGGAGCTCTGACCACAGAAGTTGCAGACTGGAAGCTATGTCGCCTACAGATTAGTGCAGTAATTAAAAACACTTTTGTATAAGTTCAGCATCTAAAACACAGGAGATTTTACCTAAGAAATCCAGATTTCCAGGGCCCCTTACAAATCAGAAGCTTTGGTCACACTCGGCCAGTCCCATGGAGAAGGGGAGTGGAAAGGTATCCCAAGCAGAGGGAACCTTCAATGCAAAGGCCACTGGTCAAGGGTCTGCAGTGAGTCAGGCCAGCTGTAGGGGTCCCAAGGAGGATCCTGTTTCTCTGTGGCCGACAAGGCCCCTGGCTGCTCTCTCCAGGTGCCTAGTGTCAGAAGAGGCTGCATTTCCAGAAAAAACAAAAGATTCCTGACAAGTCTCATGAAGATACATGATTAGGAGGTTACAGAGCCTGCTATCTCTGCTCCCCAGGAGCTCTGTCACTCCCAAAAGTGGGCCTGTGGCTGCACCGTCAGGCCCCTCCTCACCTCGCCACCCCTCAGCTTCTGCCGTCCTTCAGTTGAGCCAAATGAAACAGCAGTTCCAGGATACGCGTTTGTCATTAAAAAGAAAGAAAGAAAGAAAAAAAAAAATCAATCCTTTGGCCTCTTTGGTCTGAGCTGGTCGTCTGCCCGGAGAGGCCTGGAGCCCAGCAGTGCTTAAGACTCCGCGAGCCGCCGTCGCTCAAACTGGACGGGGTAAATGGCTCCCCGGGAACCATTATGGTTGATTGACTTGTCCAGCCGAGGCGTGGCATGTGGGTGCTGCGGGTGGGAGACCACAGGGGTCATGAAGGCCGCTGGGCGGGGGCAGATTTCCTCAAGTGGGGCAGTCACTGAGAGGCCGCACTGCTGGGGATACCTTCTGGGGTGCCTGTTGTCCATTATGAGCACCTGTGGGTGCGAGTATGTAAGGGGGTATGGTGTGGGCTGCAGAATCAAGCCCTGAACCCTCCCACCCCCAAAGACATTTAGTGTGGACTCTGGAGCCAGGCAGCTTGGGTTCAAGTCCAGTTCTGCCACTTACTAGCTGTGTGACCTTGGATAAATCACTTAACCTCTCTGGGCCTTGGTTTTCTCATATATAAAATGGGGATAATAGTAATAGCCACCTCCTTAAGAATTGTGAGGCTTAAGTGAATTAATGCATGTGAAGTGCTGAGATCTGTACCCAGCACATAGAAGCACATATATAATGTTAAAATTCATAATTGCTATTATTCTTCACTCCAGAGCTGTATATTCACCACTCACGGTAGAATTAATAATTAAAATTAGTAATTATATGAATAATAACAATAGTTAACATAAATATAACTAATAATTACATATTGGAGTTATCACAGTGAGCAAGGAAAGCGAGTGCCAGCTCTCACCGAGCCCACAGACAACGGGAAGGTGGGAAGCATGTGTCATTGGGCAAACGGGTATATGGTCAAATACTGGGAATAGATTCGTGAGACAACATGTGGCAAAGGAACCACCTAGCTCTAGGCCTCAGGGAGGCTTCCTGGAAGAAGTGACCCTTCAGCAGAGATCTCAAAGACAAGGTCAGGGAAAAGCATCCCAGAAGAGGGAACAACATGTGCTGAGACCCTGAGGCTGGTGGAAAATTGTGCATACAGGAACTTAAGGAAGCAGTGAGGCCAGAGCGCCAATTTGGGGCAGGCTGTCGGGCCTGCCCCGTTCTCTTGCCACCTGCCAGCTGGGAGCAAGGATGGAGGAGAAAATACGACCCCACATGTGTGGCTTGGAGGGAAGGCTCTCTAAACAGGCACTTTGTGAACTGGCAAACACCGTAAAAGCCTTGGGTATCGCTTTTATTTTTTAGCAAGCTATTCATTCCACTTCCTCGATCCCCACTCCCATTTCCATCTGTGACTATGTGTGTAGGGAAGCCAGGACTCAAATCCCAGCTCTGCCACTTCCTGCCTGCATGTCCTTGGGCAAGTTATTTCCCCTTTCTCAGGCTTGATCTTCCCATCTGGAAGATGGGTGTGGTGTTGCACCTCCTGATAGTGGCCTCGAGGATGTGTCTTGCAGAGCTCTGGCTTCAGGGAGTGTAGTTGTGCCCAGGTGCTGTGCTGACATCCCCTGCAGCTGGCCCAGCTGGGGGCTGAGCACAGCAGGGATTCTGGAGCAGACTCTTACCTGGGACACATGGGACTCTTCTGCCAGCTGCATAGCAATCTAGGAGCTTCCACCAACCAACCTACCTTCAATCCCTCCCTCTCTCCTTCATGCTGGTTCCCTCTGGCAGGCGCACATATCCTTGCCATATAATCCTGCCTTCATGTCCAGTTTTCAGAGGACCATGCTGTCCTACAGGAGCGAGGAAGTGGGATTGGGGCATCTACATAAGGCTCCCAGTGCTTGGAGACACTCAGCCGGGGTCCCTGTCATGGCTTGCTGGGAGGTGGGAGAGCTGTCACTCCCAGTATAGCCTCTTCCTGGTTGCCTGTCCCTATTTGGCCCATTGGTCCCCCTTCCTTTGTGACCCTCCTCATTCTCCCCCCTCATCCCGTCATTATCCCCTTTATTCATGCCACCGTGGCCACCTCACTGTTCCTTAGACACCAAGCACATTCTAGCCTCAGGGCTTTTGCCTTACTGTTCCCTCTCTCTGGGACACTTTCCCAGACGTCTCCCTCCCACAGTTGGCTCAGTCCTCTGCTTAACTGTTGCCTCTTTAGAGAGGTCCTCTCTGACCTCTCTCCAAAACAGCTCCCCTCGTCTCCTTCCTCTGCTTTACCTGATGTGGTCCTGTGCGTTTATCTGTGCGTTTGTTTACTGTCCTCTCCCTCTCTGGGGAGGGCAGGGACATGATAAGAGCTCAGTCCATATTTGAGTGATGGAGTGGTCGGATGCCACAGGAAGTGTGAGGTGGGGCGGTGGCCCCTCAACTCCAGCTTGGGGGGCAGTCCTGGGGGCCCCAGCTGCTTCACTCATCACTGGCTCTTGAAAGTCGCTCACCTCACGCCTGGAAATTAGGCACAGCCTGAGGCCTGTGGCGAATGAGGGTTTATCTTTAGCTCCGTCAGTCTCACTTTAGGGTGACCCCAATTCCAGCCTGGGAGGTGGCTCCCATCCTAATTAATAAATCCATTAATTAATTGCCGGCATGCTGTGGGCCATTAGTGATGGTTTGGTAGCCTCAGTCACAGAGATCTCAAAGCAGGTCCCTGCAGCCTGGGCGATGGCTGTCATGGGGGACGCAAGACAGCCAGTTACTGTCTTCAGACCCAGATGACATTCTTCTCCCAGGCCTGGTCCACGGGCCCTCCTGACCAGCCCAGCAGGCATCATAAAGGGGCCTGGGCCTCTGGACAGTGATCCCAGGGTTGAGGGGCTTTCCTTGTCACCATCCCCAGAGACCCCCTGTTTATAAATAGATGGGAGACCAGGATTGAAATCCCATCTTTCCTGCTGTGGCTGGGCCTCAGTTCTTCTGTCTAAACGGAGGTTCCCTGGTTTGTTGAGACAGGTCATTCATTCTTTTTTTTTTTTTTTTCTCCCCGAGACAGAGTCTTACTTTGTCACCCTTGGCTAGAGTGCAGTGGTGTCATCATAGCTCACAGCAACCTCAAACTCCTGGCCTCAAGTGCTCCTCCTGCCTCAGCCTCCCAGAGTGCTAGGATTACAGGCGTGAGCCACCTCGCCTGGCCCCATTCACTCATTTAATCAACATTATTCAGCCTCTGCTATGTGTCAGATGCTGCTTGAGGCATTGAGAGTATAGCAGTGAGCAAAACTGACCAAGTCCTGCCCTCATAAAGCTTCTATTTCATAGTCATTTGGAGGCAGAAGTACTTTTCTTCAAGGGTTGTAAGAAGTAAAAAGCAACAGCTCAATATAAACACTTAGCCTAGAGCTGGGTACATTGTAAGGCTTTCCTAAATGGTGACTAGTTTTCATTATTATTATTATCATCATCACTAAAATGTGAGGGCATTTCCTGTTGAATTTCAATTGCCTTGGAGCAGCACTGAAATGAGCGTGGGCTTGGAGTGGGCAGACCTCACTTTGGACCCTGGTCTTGCTGCTTCCCAACTGTGAGGCCTGGCCGGCCAGCTCAGCAGCATCCAAGTCTGGGTGGAGCCTGGAGATTCCTTTGCAGCTCTGGCTGCTCAGGTATCAGGCGCAGGGTCCCCAACTGCAACCCATAAGCATAGGAGTCTCATTCTAGGCCTTCTTTAGCAAGTGCCAGAGTGTCCCATCCTGGCCCACCAGAGCCAGCAGCCAGCACCTGTACGGTGGACTGGCTCCTCACACGGAAGCACGGGACAGGGCGTCAGGCCTTGCCAGATGCTGCTTGGCAGGCATTAGCAAAGCCAGCCCTGGCTTCTGCGGGCTTTGAAGCGTCAGAAGAAAGCTCTTGGAGAGGCCCATGCAGGCCTGGGATTTCTTTAACAAATAGCTCTTGCACTTTTTTTATTGCATGCCGGACAGTGTTCAAAGCCCTTTACAAAGTTATCTTGTTTAATTTTCACAGCAACTCTATGAAAGGAAAACTATTTCTATTCCCATTTTACAGCTGGGTAGAGTAAGGCCAGAATGTTGAGTCCAAGGCCACGTTGCCAGCAAGCAGCAGAGCCAGGGGACTCGAACCCAAGGCCCAAAAGTCTCTCGGCCACCCTTGTCCCTGTTCTGGACCCACTAGTGGGCAGAGGTGCCCATCCCAGGGCAGAGCCTGCTCCTTGTCCCATGCCCACGGGTTCTCCCATCTGCAGTCATGATGCTTATATTTTCCCCTTTATTTTCTTTTTCAAAAACCTCTTAAAACACCTTGCCAGTGTCAACTCATGGAAATGAATCTGGGCCCAAAAGCCTGAGAGACATGGGGTTGGGGACAGGTTTGTTTTATGAATAACGAGAGAAAGATTCCCATCTCCCCTCCTGGAAATGAGCCCCACCCAGCCATCCATCCCGGCCGCCCACTGGGTCCTGGAGCGGCGTGGTGTGCCCTGTTGTCGGGCCTGCGTTTCGCACGCAAGATGGAATTCTCGGCCTAGGCTGATAATAAGCAGGTATTGATTGCTGCCGTGGTCATTATCAAGATTTATTTAGTCAATATGGCCTCCCCGGTCAATAAATTGTGTCGTTGATAAAGAAGGAAGGAGATAGACTTGTAGCCTTTATTAAAAAAGTTTTTTAGATTTTTTTTTTAAAACCATGTTCAGCTCCACTTTCTATGACTGCGTCAGCCATACTCTAAATTTTGTGTTTATCTTTATAAGCTCTTTCCTTTCATGGCAGAGCTTTCTGTCATAGCTCTGGTTTTGGGGGGCAAAGACTTGGGGCCAGCGCTGAGTCTTGAGAATGGTTCCTGGGCCTCGTTCTTTGGTTTAATCCTCACAACAACCCTTTGGGGTGGACACTAATGCTATGTCATTTTGCACATGAAGAAACTAAGGCCTGGGAGGTCCATTCACTTGCCTGAGGTCATGCAGGACTCAAACTCCAGCAGTCTGGCCAGAGTCTTTGCTCTGAATTGGACATTTATCCAGCAAGTAGCAAATATTTTTCTAGCATGTGCTATGGGCCCAGCAGTGCCAGGTGCTGGGTGCTGGGTGTGGAAGGGCAAGCTAAACAAATGAATGTGTAATTACAGAAATGGAAAGAACAGAGGAAAGAAACAACCAGAATGCTGAGATCCAGATGGAGAGATGCCTGTTACTCAGGGTGGTTATAGAGGGTCACACTGAGTAGGTGACATGTAGACTGTGAGACCTGGACCATGTGAAGGAGCAGGTTGGGTAGAGTCTGGCCAGAAGAAAGTTCACAGCTGCAGGAACAGCTTGTGCAAAGGCCCTGGGGTGGGAATCTATTTGGCACATCAAGGAGATTAAGGGAGGCCAGTGTGGCTTGGGAGGGGATGAGGCCAGAGTGGCAGGTAGGTCCCTGTCACACAGGCCCTTGTGGACCATAGTAGGCTCTGGACCCGGTTGGATTCTGTTCTCAGGGAAGTGGGAAGATATTGAGGGTCTGAAGCAGGGGAGAAGCGAGATCCAGTTTATGTTTGGGTTGCAGTGGGTTTTAGTCTGATAAGGAATATTGAAAGGGGAGGGGACATTGGAAAATAGGTCAGAGAGAGCTTCTGTGACAAATTGGATGTCATTGTCTCTGCACAGAGAGGTTCTGAGTGGTAGGAAGGCTTTGGGCACACAAGTGTTTTGAGGAGGAGCACCATTTGCTGTGGGGTTTGGAGAGGTTACCATGAGGACATGCCCCCTGTCCCACAGCTAGGTGGCAGCTGTGCATCCTCAGGAACGGCGTGGCTGGTTCCCTGTGCAAGTGGTCAGCTGGTGTGGGTTTGGGGGCCTTTCGTGGCAGGCACACAGTGGACAAGGGAAGCCGTCCCGCTCCACTGATATAGAGCTGGTGGGAAGAGGGTTGTGGGGAGTTGGGTTATGTTCTGAGACAGGCCCTTTGCCCACTGATCTCTGTGAGCCTGGTTTCCAGTATGTTCCCAGGTGCCACATGTTAGGAAGGGCCATGAAGACATGAGCTGACCAAGTGGTGAGGCAGTAGAACCCAGGCTGCATGCGGTACTCTGTCCCGGGGGGGCATGTCCTGGCCCTCATATAGGAGGATGCTGTTGGGTGTAAGAGGGGTTGGGTGTATACCTGGGGAGTCACAGGGAATGTGGGCTGGAATTCAGAATAAAGAGACATTTTTTCACCCTTCAGTTTTATCTAATCCGAGAGTACCTGTGGACTGAAAGTCTAGCAAGGGGTGGGGGATCACCCCCCTACCATCCATCACGCACTCATCCATTACCCACCTAACATTCTCTTATCTATTCATTCATATATCTGCTCACTTATCTGCTATATTCATCCACTCAGTACTTCATCTAGCTGTACTTCCCTATTTCTACTGATCTTAACCATCCATCCACCCATCCATCCATCCGTGAATTCATCCATCCATCCATCCATCCATGAATTCATCCCTGTATTCATACATCTATCCATCCAATTGTGCACCCATCCATGAATTCATCCATCCATCCATGAATTCATCCATCTATCCACACACCCATCCGTCTACCCATTCATCCACTTAGCCACCTAGCAACCTTCTTACTCATCCTTCCACATATCCATGCACCCAATAAAAATCCTTTCCTCCATGCATTCCTCTATACAACATCTACTCAGCCAACACCAGGAATGCAAAGATGGAGCAGTCCTTGTTCTTAAGGATTTTATAGACTGGTGAAGGAAGCAATGGTAGAGAAATCACCCCCTGTCATCGGCAAAGTAATCAAAGGCTGTACACAGAGCTGTGGGGGCCAAGAGGGAAGACTGTCACTGGCTCCGCCCTACAGGCCTATGAGGTTGGTGGAGGCTGCTGGGGATGGCAGTAAGCTTGAAACATGTAGTTCTCTGCTCCCCCACTCCCAGTCTGGATATTCATTGATAAACTCCTTTAGCCTAGGCAGTGGATGAAGGAGATGCCACAGGAACCATAGTCACCAAAGCCCTGGATGGGCCCAGGAAGGTCCAAGCTCTGTCCTGTAGCAAATTGGAGCCCAGCAAGGTCCTTGAGAGAGAATTTTTTGGGCAAAGAGGGTATCTGTGACCAAAGAGGAGGACAGGGTTGGTCACCATGCCTGCCACTGGGCCGGGGCTCCCTGTTTTCACCATTCAGTGCAGATCAATAGTACCCAACCTCTGAGTGATGCTCAGAGCCTGTAAGAAGTGGTCCCATCTGTGCTGTTGGACTGCTTCCGGTTCTGCAGAGAAGGAAACTGAGGTATGGGGTATGTGAAGGAAGGGAGGGCAGAGAAACCCTCCACTCCACATCTTTCTCCCCTGCTTAGCCAAATGTCTGGCTCACACTCCATCTCCATTTCTGTGTCCCCCACCCACACTCCAGCCCACTCCACCCCCCACTCCCCTGGTAGAGCCTCCCCTTGGCCCTCCTGGCATTACAGTCTCTTCATTTTCCTGCTACCTCTTGTTGCCACTTCCCTGATTCTTTTCAGACCCATTCTTCCCCAGCTGGCCTCTAAATATGTCAGTCCCTCTGAGGTCCATCTCTTCTCCGTGCCCTCTCTGTGTTACCTCATCTGCATCCACAACATCTGCCTCCCAGCTCTTCATTCGCTGCTTCAGGGCTCCAAACCCATCTACACAACGGCCTTCTTGACATTTCTTTTTTTCTTTTTTTAAAAAGCCACTTTATTGACTTTTCTTAACTGTCTGTCTCAAAGATGTCTCTAGCTGAAGACATCTAAAACCTAACTCTCCTGGTCTCCATCTTAGGGTTGGCTTCACCCAAGTCTGCAGGATAGAAACCTGGGAGCTTCCCTGACTGCCTCCCTCTCCTGCATGCCCCTCACATCCAATCCATCAGTAAATCCTGGGGATTTTACCTCCTAGGTGCCTCTTGCATCCCATCCCCTACCTCCATCTCCACCACTGGCCCTTAGACCCATGGCCCCATCACCTCTTCCCTGGATTTTGGTCTCTCAGTTTGCCTTCCTGTACTGACTCTGGTCTCCCCCACTCTGTTGACATACAACAGCTAGGGAGAATATTAAAAACCCTTTAAGAACCATTTCTGAGGGGATGAAGAGAGACTGGCTAATGGGTACAAATATACAGTTAGATAGAAGGAGTAAGTTCTAATGTTCAGTAGCAGAATAGGGTAAGTATAGTTAACAACAATGTACTGTATATTTCAAAATAGCTAGTGGAGAGGACTAGAAATATTCCCAACACATAGAAATGATAAATACTTGAGGTGATGTATACCCTAAATATCCTGATTTGATTACTGTACATTCTATGCATGTAACAAAATATCGCATGTACCCCATAAATATGTATGGATAATATATATCAATTTTAAAAAAGATAAATCTGAAGAAAAAAGAAAGAAAGAAAAAACGCTTTCCAATGGCTCTCTATTGCCTTGAGGTAAAGACCTCAAAGTGACTTTCCAGGCTCAGCATGGACTCATCACTACCCTCTGTTCTTGGTGTTGTGCAAGTTTTCTGGGTTTTTTTGTTAATCTTCTGTCTGGTTGTTCTATGCGTTATTGAAAGTGGGGTATTTAAGTCTCCAACTATTATTGTTGACTTTTCTATTTCTCCCTTCAATTCTGTCAGCTTTTGCATCATGTATTTTGGTGCTCTGTTATTAGGTACATATATGTTTATAGTTGTTACACCTTCCTGACCAGTTGACCCTTTAATCATTATCAAATGTCCCTCTTTTTCTAGTAATGGGTTTTTGCTTTAAAGTTTATTTTGTCTGATATTTCTATAGTCACTTCCACTTTCTTATGGTTGCTGTTTGTATTACGTGTCTTTTTTCATCCTTTTACTTTCCATCTATTTGTGTCTTTGAATCTAAAGTGTATCTCCTGTAGACAACATTTAGTTGGAATATGTTTTTTTTGTTTGTTTGTTTAATCCAGTCTAAAAACCTCTGCCCTTTGGTTGGATTGTTTAACCCATTCATATTTAATGTTATTATTGATATAGTAGGATTTATACCTGCCATGTTGCTTTTGTTTTCTATGTGTCTCATGTCTTTTTTGTTCCTCTCTCCCTCTTTTGTGGCTTTCTTTTGCATTGAGCGAATATATTCTAATATAGCATTTTAATTTTATTAATGGGTTTTTTTAAAGTATATTTTTTGAGGTTTTTCTTAGTGGTTACTCTAGGGTTTACCATATATATCTTAACTTAGAATCAGATTCAGATTTGTATTAGCTTAATTCCAGTATGCCCTTTTTTTTTATTGGCACATTATAATTGTACATACGCCCACTGTTCTTGATCTTGAGTCACACTCCTTGTGCCCTCCATGTTCTAGCCACACGTGACTTCCTTCAGTTTCCCATGCACTACACCTCCCCGTGCATGACCTGCTCTTCCTGCCTGCAACACTCTTCCCACACTGCCTCCCATCAACTCCTCTTTGACCCTTGGAGCTTGCTCAATGTCATTTCCTTGGGGCAGCCTCCTGGGGCTGTGCACCCCATCTCCACAGCACTTACGCAGCTCTGTGGATTACTGATTAACACCTGCCTCCCTCTGTGGACTCTCATTACCTCGCCGTGGACTCTCATTACCTCGAGGGCACAGAGCAGCTTGTCTGCAGAACCAAGCAGCAGAGGGCAGAGCACATAGTAGGCCCCGAAAACAACAACAACAATAACAACAACAACAAAAATGGTCGAATGAACAAATAGGGACGGATGTGAGCATAGCGCGACTGTATTTGTGTGTTTATGTGTGTATGTCTGCATCTTTCTGTGTACATATCTTTGGGTGTGTTTGTGGTCTTCACGTTTGTATGTCTGTGTCCTTGTGTGTGTACCTTAGTGTGTTTCTGTAGGTGTGTGTGTTTGAGTGTGCCTTTGTGTCTGTGTCCTTCTGTGTGTTTACGTGTGTGCCCATGTCTGCATCCACCCACGAGTGTGTGTGTGTGTGTTAGTGTATGTCTTTTTCCCTGTGTGCACCTGAGTGTGTCTGTGTGTGTGTTTGTGTGCTCACGCTCCCAGGCAGAGCTGCTTTCAATGTCTCCTTGCCATGCAATTATATTTTGACTAGTTTGGTGTAGCATTTAATGATTTCCCCAAAGCTAAACACGGCCCCCTGAGAATTGATCGCACTGTGATGGAGTGGAGACGGGAACGTGGGGCCGGCGGCGGGTGCTGCCTCCTCAGGATTGGCTGCCTCACCTGCCACAGCTCCCCAGCCCCAACTTGATCCCTCCCAGGGGGGTAGGTTGGTGCAGGGGCTCCTGCCAGAGACAGACCTGCTCTGCTCCTGCCCACTGTGTGAGGCAGCCAGGGGCCTGCCCCCATCCGTGCCTCAGTTTGCTCATCTCTGAAATGGGGGGAGCAAAACTAGTCACTTCATAGGTCTCCTTGAGGAGGAAGTGAGACAGTCCCTGTGCCTGGCACATACCTGGTGCTCCATAGATGTCGTTTGGTTGTCTACTTTCATGCTTGCTGTCCATTAGCGCAGTGGGAAGAGATGATTTCAGGCTGCAGCATGGAGGGAAATGACTACAAAACTGTCTTGCTTCAAGGTTGCCCTTTCCAAATGGCTTCTCTGGGGCCATTCAGGGGCTGCCCACCTGCTCCAGTGGAAGCAGTGTGCTAACCCACTCCTGCGCAGAGACATTCAGAGGCTTCCCACCGACACAACAGCATTTCCCCAGCAGAGAGGGGATTTTCTGGCTTCTAGAAATCTGCCAGCTGCTTCCAAGAGTCTAGCCTTAGCTCTCTGTCTCACTATCCCCACTTCTACATCCTCCCTGTCCCCGAACTGCCATACTCCTCATACTTCCCGGCTTTTGCAATTGCTGGTCCCTCTGCCTGGAACACTGTTCCTATTGTTCTTTGTGGGCCTGAGCTGTCTTTCCCTGACTCCGCACTGGCTTAGGCTCCTTCTCTACCTCCCACTTACCTATCCTGGCCTGGGATGCTTTCCACACTACCAGGTGGTCCCCCAGTTCCTTTTTGGTCTCCCCTGTCAGGTGGTGAGCTCACTACTCTGAATCAAAGGTGCAGTACTTGGTGTGGTGATTGGCAAGTGCTGAAGGCTCAGTGGCTTGATCAGAGGTCACATTTTAAAAACTCGATTCCTGGCATTTTCTTCAGTGAGAGAGCTGGATCCCTGGGCCTGCCTTTCACACAGGGCTGGATTCCAGGGGGTGGGTTTCCCATGTGGCACAGCCCCCACCGAGCTGAGCCCTCCCTGTGTGGCCCCTGTAGACATGTGAGTTAGCAGCATCGTGCCAGGCAACAGCCGTGCTAACTTTGTGACTGGCACGGAGGTGACTCTGCCTTCTTTGGCCTCAGTGTAGCCATTCCAGAAAATGGACAGAGTTTATAGGGCCTTTCAAGGATGAAGGAGCTCTGAAGATTTTTAAAAATTTTAATTTAATTTTAATTTAACAAACACTTACCAAGGGTGGCTACATGCTAGGCATGACTCTAAGTGCTTCCCAAATGCCATCATTTAAATGATTTAATTCTCATAATAATTCTATGGGATAGGCATTGTTAATATCCCCATTTTGCAGAGGAGGAAGCTGAGGCACAGAGAGGTTAAGTGACTTGTCCAAGGACACACAGCAGAGCCAGGCAGTCTGACTGCAGAGTCTGTGTTCGCAGGCTCTGTTGCCTCTTGTTATTTCCGTTAATACCCAAGGCAGAGGCCGTGTCTAGTTGAGAAGTGGCTGCCGTATGCTCAGTTTCCCCTTTTCTTCCCCAGAAGCCACTGTATGTGCATGTTTGCCTCATAAAGGTCTTATGTGATAGTGGGTGGCTTTCTGTGGACAGTGCTGCCTGGCAGGAGTGGGGCCTGGGCCGGGATTGCTGGCAGTGGGCACCGACTAGTATCAGGGATGTCAGGGCCCAGGAGGCACAGTCGGAGCTGGTCGCCACAGCAGGGGTCACTGGGAAGGGCCAGGCCTATTTCCTGCCCTTCACGTCCTGGGGTAGCTGGACCCTGGGCCCCTTGGGCCGGGAGCCTGGGAGTCTCTCTAAGCTGGCCCGTCCCTTGGAGGACATCCTCTTCAGCCTCCGCAAGCAAGGGGGTTGGTCCCACAGCCCATGGCCTACTTTGTGAAATTCATCTCTGGAAAAAAATTATTCTCTTAGCAGAGTAGAGCATCTTGGCATCTTGTGGTGGGTGAGGTCTGCTGAGGCCTTCTGCCTCCCTGGAGTTGGGGGGAGAGAAAGCCAGGCCCAGCTCCTGCTTCCTGTGTGGCCGCTGAGTTTGGGGGTTGTGAGGAAGGCAGCCCCCCAGCCCCCAGCTCCAAGCTGACCCGGCTGCCTTAGCAGCCCCACTGACGCCCGCTTCCCGCCACCTGCCCAGGATGGCAGCCTCGGCAGGGTAGGGCTGGCCCCACCGCCCGGGAGGTGAGTGGGCTTGGGCCAGAGTATCATTTGTTTCTGTGGGACGTATTGATAAGCTGCCCTAATTAAGCACCTTGCTAATGAGAATCAAGCCGCCTCACTGGGAGTCAGGCGGAGCTGAGCCTAGCTCTGCCGTGAACCAGCCGTGGTCCTGGGCCAGCCGCTTAGCTACATGGGGGTCTCAGCTTTGTGCTCCATAATATGGAGCTTCCTGCCTTCTTTCCCCTCCACAGCTCCATTGTGTGGTTTGCTGTGCCCTTCCTGCCACCACATGCGACAGGCTTCTGCAGGACTCCAAGGCTGCTGAGATCTGAGGCAAAAGGTGGAGGCTAATTATGGCTCTTTTGGGGAGGAGTTCTTGTCACTGGTGGTCAGATCCATCGACCTGTTTCTCATACGGGCAGGAAAGGGGGACGCTGAGGATGAGGATGCTTCTTAAAATACATGACTGTGGGCATCTGTGTAAATGTGTCAGTCATTTATTTGTGCTGAGTAACAAACCACCCCAAACTTAGTGAGGTGAAACAATTATTTTATACCCACAGATTCTGTGAGCCCAAAATTAGGACAGAGTCCAGTTGAATCAGCTCGTCTCTGCTCTATGATAGCTGGGGCTTCAGCTGGGAAGACTCAAACTTTGGGGGTAACTTGACCACTCATATCTGGTGGTTAATGCTGGCTATCAGCTAGAACCTCAGCTACCTGGGGGAACACCAGTGTATGGCATCTCCCTGTGGTCTCTCTGTGTGGGCTCTGTTGGGCTTCCTCACAGCATGGTGGCTGGGTTCCGAGAGGGAGTGTCCTGAGAGAGCAAGATGGAAGTGAAGGTGTTTTCATGCTCTAGCCTTGGAAGATGCTAGCATCACTTTCATCACTCTCCTGGTCGAGGCAGTAACAAAGGTTGGCCCAGGCTCAGAGGGAGAGGCTGTAGACCTCACCATTCAACGAAAGGAGCGTCAGGGTCACCTTGCAAGAAGCCTGAGTGGTGAGAGCTATTGTGACAGCCATCTTTGAAAAAGACAGTCTGCTACAGTAAGGGTGGCGATTCAGGTGATTCAAGGCCAATTGTGACAGGCTGTGAACAGAGCAAGTGTGACAGGAAGTGTCTGAGTGGGAGAATAGGTGTGACAGGAGGTTGTGTGGGGTAAGTTGGTGTGACAGGAAGGTTGTGTGAGGAGAGTATGACAGAGATAGCTGTCCAGGGAGAGTGGGTGTGACAGGAGGTTGTGTGAGGGGAGTGGGTGTGACAGGAAGTGGTCAAGCAGGGAGTGGTTGTGACAGGAGGTTGTGTGGGGGGGTGAATGTGACAGAGATAGTTGTGTGAGGGGAGTGAGTGTGATAGGAGGTTGTGTGGGGGTAGTGAGTGTGACAGGAAGTGGCTGAGCTGGCAGCTTGGCAGTTGTATGGAGGGAGTGAGTGTGACAGAGATGGCTGTGTGACAAAGGCTGTGTGCGACAGGCAGTGGCCAAGAGGGAGATCAGATCTGGCTTTGCCAGAGTCTGCCATGATGGAAGTGGGCCTGGCGGTGACAGTGCCCAAAATGCCAGCAGCACCGTTCTTCCTTGCTTTCCAAGCTGCCCTCTTGAGGCCCTCGGGGTGATGAAGCAGATTCCAACATGGGGACTCAGGCCCAGCCAGCACCCTCTTCTAGTGGGCCCTGTCTTGCTCCCTGCCCCTGCCTCCACCATCTTCTTCTCTTCCTGTGGGCTCCATGGTCCCCACTCCCACCAGCAGCCTCCCCCTCTTCCAGAAAGAGCGACTCCCACCTCAACAGCCTGGAAGCACTCCAACTACCGTACTTTTCTTCAAATAAAAGCAGCTAATTAACATTATTCTTTAATTATTGCCTTTATCAACAAGGGGTCTGATTTGTACCAGCAGGATAGTTGCTTTCCCTTAAACTACCCAAGTGAATGCTTCAGTTCCTGGTGCTTTTGAAATGAATTTGATGTCATCTGCCCAGAGTCACTTAATGGGGACGCCTGGGTAATGACTGAACGCGCTAACTCCGTTAGCAGCCCTGGAAGCATGTAATTTGGCCCCTCAGGCAACAGCACTTTTGAAATCTCTGGATAGTTTTGAACTCTCTGTTCTTAATTAAATATGCAATTTTTCACGGTAACCAGGTTAATTCTTTTGTGTTGTGTTGTAATACTGTTAGGAATTTTCATAGTTCTTATTAAACATTATTCAGGCATTGTGAATTCCATAATTAAAAAAAATGAAAAGAACAAAGCCTGATTCACTCCTTTCTTTTCCCTGGCTAATTTATCAAATGAATTTTGCAAATTTTTCTTTCTGTCCCCAGACAGTGTGGCAAGTATTTTAAAGGGGAAGGATTTAATTGCCCTGTAGGGATTGGCTGGTTATGAAGGATTTGGCTGTTTGATTAGTAAACCCAGTTGGGAATGGTCTAATGCTCCATGATCTTAAAAATTGTCTGATTGTACCCTCTCTAAGGAGACCTCTCTTTCGTTATGTAGAGCATCAGCTTCACACAAGTGTGATTATTAGGTAGCGAGGAAGGGTAGAGAAAAAGATCTGACTTTACTTTAAATTGGGGATCTTGGGAGATTTTTCCCCCATTTCCCTGGCTGGGGAGGAGGCGAGAATACGGAAGAGACAGACACAGACAGAGAGCAATTCTCAAATCTCAGGTATAGAGCAGGTGGAAGGTGGCTGAGAGGGTGGGCACAAAGGGACATTTTACTGCATCCTTACAGGGAGTGGCACCCGCCACGCTGGTCAGCTGGGCAGGCCACTTGTCAGCTGAGGAGGCGCCTCTTTGCAGGGCTTCTGGGGTAGGAAGAGTGGGGGAGGGATATGCTTCCATTCTGGAACTAGACGGCCTGGTCTCTGAAAAATGTACACATGCCCCACTGAGTGTGCTGGGTGTGGGCAGAGAGGACTGTGTTCCCCCAAATGTCCTTGATAATGCGAAGGCCCCGGTGTCGAAAGGCTTTGTGAGGCAGAGATAGCCAGGCCTTCACAGGGAGGGGAGCAGGAGACCTCACTGCCTGATTCCTGGACCTTTTGTTTTCAGTGAGGGCCCCGTTTAGGCCTCGGTTTTTCCCCATCTGCAAAATGGGGCAAGTGACTCTTCTGACTTTGCTGGGTCCAGTGCTAGCTTTCTGTATCCTAGAGGTGGGAGAGGTGGCAGGGACCAGAGGACGTAGGGCCTTGAGAGTCATGGTTTAGAACTGGGATTGTTCTCTGAGGGCAAAGCTCCTTAGATCTTGGAGGAAGGGAGGGATGACCTGGAAAGGGGTGTTACCAAAGGTGGGGGGTGGTCCTGGCTGGGGGTGTGCAGGAGAGGGAGGCCTTTGTGCCAGAGGGTGGGTTCTGCCAAGCAGCCCCTTCCTCCCCTCCTACCTCTACCAGACTTAGCATCTTTAGCTCTGAGTTCTGGGGACCTCCCACCCCTGCCACCACCCTTGGGATCCTGACCCACATGGTCTTTACAGCAGATCACAGGGACCTCCTGGGAAATTATGGCAGAGAGGTGGCAGTGACTTATGTTAGGTCATGTGGCAGTGCCCTTGCTTGATTCTCTTGGTTAAAACTAAGAGTTTTGGACCCTGAACTCTTCCTCTAGGGATCTTTATAGAAGCACCAAATCATATCACCACACCCTCTCCTCTGCTTAAAAATTTTCAGTGGCTCCCTATTGCTCATAGGATGAAGTCCAAACTTGTACCTTGGCCCCTGAGGCCTGTTGTGATCCTCCCCCACCTCATCCAGCTCCACCATGTCATATCTCTCTCTCTTTTTTTTTTTTCTGAGACAGAGTCTTGCTCTGTCACCTGGGTTAGAGTACAGTAGTGTCATCATAGCTCACATCAACCTCAAACTTCTGGGCTCAAGTGATCCTCCTGCTTCAGCGTCCTGAGTAGTTGAGACTATAGATGTACACCACCGGCCCGGCTAATTTTTCTTTTTTTGGTAGAGATGGGGTCTCACCCTTGCTCAGTCTGGTCTTAAATTCCTGACCTCAAGTGATCCTCCTGCCTCAGCCTCCTAAAGTGCTAGGATTATAGGCGTGACCCACAGTGCCCAGCCAATCCATGTTGTCTCTTGCTAGACTTTCTTGCCCCCAAGTCCCTCAGCCAGGCTTAAACTTAAATGCCTTATGTTCTCTTACCTCCGGACCTTTGCATATTCCTTTACCCTATCTGGAACATCTCTAATCCGGGAGGCTCTCCTGAACCTCCTGGTTGGATTAGGGGGCTCCCCCCATGATAACATGCATCACAGTTGATTAGGATTGCTTGCCTTGCCTTTTTATTTTTAAGGCCCATGAGGGCAGTGTTTGTGTCTGTCTTGTTGACTCTTGTCACAAGCACAGAGCTTGGCACACATTAGTATCCATCGATGGCACCATGGTTCTGCTGCTCCCAGAGTTTCAGGAATCAGATATCTCACTCCTAAACTTGCTGGAACCTAGCAAGAAGCAGGGGTTCTGTTTTTTTCTTTTTTTGAGACAGAGTCTCATTGTTTGCCCGGAGTAGAGTACCGTGGCGTTAGCCTAGCTCATAGCAACCTCAAACTCCTGGGCTCAAGCGATCCTCCTGCCTCAGCCTCCCAAGTAGCTGGGACTACAGGCACGTGCCACCACGTGGCTGTATATATTTTTTCTATATATTTTTAGTTGGCCAATTAATTTCTTTCTATTTATAGTAGAGACGGGGTCTCACTTTTGCTCAGGCTGGTCTTGAACTCCAGACCTTGAGCGATCCTCCTGCCTTGGCCTCCCAGAGTGCTAGGATTACAGGCGTGAGCCACCACGCCCGGCCCAGGGGTTCTGTTTGGTTTGAAGATGCCAAGAGGGACAAATTCCACTTCCCCAAGACCCAGTCCAGCCCAGCCTGCAGCTTTGGAAGGTTCTGTTGGAGCCGACACCTTCTGTGAAGGGAGGATTTAAATGGAACCATTTCTCGAGGGCCAAGGAAAGAGTTAGGCTGCAGTGGCTGCCCCTGAAAGGGGAGACTTGGCCCCCTCCTCCTTTCTCTCTATTATCAGCTTAATCCCTGAGATGGCCAGGTGCCAGGGACAAAGACCAAAGGAAATGACACAGTTATCTTCCCAAGAGCTCGAGGCCTTCAGAAAGGAAGTGAGCAGTGACACCTGCCACTTCCCAGCCTTGGACTCTAGGACCTCCAGCCTGCCCCTGGGCGGGCTATAGGAGATTTCCCCGCATGGCTGTGGCCTTGTGGAGGCCTATCCCTCACTGACTGATGTGGCTCCGCTGGTACAGACCGTCCAGGGGCAGGCACACGTGCGGGGGGAAGGAGGATGCCGCTTCCCAAGGCTGCATCCCAGGATCCCCGCACGCCACGCTTCCTTTGCGCTCCCTCCTTCCTATTTTTATTCCTGTTTGAGTCATTAGGGGACAAGGAGGAGCCAAGGAACGCTTTTGGGGATTAGGGTAGAGGGAGGCCACAGAAGGATCTTTGAGGAATCCCATGACTGCAAAGGAAAGAAGGGACTTAAGAAATTAATTTTGTGTGATGAAGGGCATGTCGCCGCGCTGTTGTGGGGCTCTGAAACCAGAGAAAAGGGGACGGAGATGTGAAGAACATAGTCCCAGTTCGCTCCAGCATGTTTCTGTCTAGTTTCTTCTACATCTAATGTGGCATCATGGTCTTTTCACTTAACATCCGCATTAGCCTTTTCCTCGTCATTTCACTGTCTTTAGAACACGCATTTTACCAGCCTAATATTCCATGAAGTGAGTGGGTCACTGTCCCCGCAGCCTGGCCCTGGCCCTGGGCACCTCTGGGTTTTTTGCTTTCAAATGCTGCTGTGATGGAAGGACCACGCTTCGGGTTGTACATGCTCGGCCCTGTTCCCGGGCAGGGACGGATGGGGGGGGACCTGTGGCTAAGCACCTGTCTGTAGAGTCTGGCACACCTGGGTTCAAATTCTGTCCACGCCAGTGAGACTTCAGTATGTGCCTCAGTTTCCTCGTCTGTGGAGTGGGTGCCCTCATAGCCTCACTCACAGAGCGTTGTCGCAGATAGATGAGTGAATTTACCTGAAGCGTTTAACTTGGGACGAGCACGTGGTGAGCGCACAGTCGGTGTTAGCGCTGCCCTAGCCGCCGTGGGTCTGTTGTGCCCAGAGTGGGTGGGTGCTTGCTCGATCCTTGTGGAGTGAATGAGGATGGCACATTCACAGGTAGGTGCTTTTCTGCCTGTGCTGCTGTGTACGTTCCCGTTGGGGACACTCGTATAAAGATACAGATGTGTGCGTGTACACGCGTACACACTCACATGTACGCTCACTCAGATGAAGCAAAGGGAGTGCACAGGGCCGTGCTGGTGGAGGGTCCACGAGCATTTCATTGTGATTAAATATTTATCTGGGGCTTGTAATGTGAATGTGGCATTTCACAGTAGATAAAACGATGTCATGTAAAAAAGGCCTGAAAAGCTTCAGGGTCCCACTCAGCAAAGAGGCAGCTGGCATTGAGGAGGCAGAGTGGGGGGGCTCGGATGAGGGGAGTCATTCATCAGTCTCTCGTCCATTTGACAAGTATTTATCCAGCACCTACTATGTGCCAGGCCCCGGGCCACGGGGATGCCCTGGTGATCGGAACAGACATGCTTTCTGCCCTCGTGGTGCTCTTGGTCTCCATGGTATTTAGAAATAAAATCCCTTAAGAGACCGACATTAATCATGTAATCACACATGTTTGAAATCGCAAGCCCTGCTAAGGGCTGCACAGAAAATGAGCCAGGAAAGATGAGATTGTATGACAGGGACCAGTCAGGGAAGGACCCCTGCATTAGCCAAGTGAAGAGGGGGTGTGGTAGTCCCATCAGAGGACAGGAGCAGCAGGTGTATAAGTCCTGGGGTGGGAGGACACACCTCTGGTCACACCTCTGGCTCCAAAAAGTGAAAGGCCACCAGTGTGGCTGGAGCACATGGTGAGGGACAGAGAGGCGGTGTGTGGCTGGGCAGTATTGGACACGGTAGACTCAAAACAGGGCCTGTAGGCCCTGCTGAGGTCTTTATCCTGAACAGAGGGGAGCCATGGCTGTGAAAGTTGGGGGATAGAAGAGGAGGAGGATTGGAACAATTTGAGGGCCTGGAGCCTGGGGCAGGAGAATTGGCCAGACAAGGGAGCTTAGCTACTGCCACTGCCATTCTCTGGCCCAGGACTGTGTGCCCGGCCTCTGTGGGCATCCAGAAAATTCACCCATCTATGGGATGGAGCAGGCCAAGGTATGCACGGGAATAAAGCAGTTTCCCTGGGTAGATGGGAAGGGGGTTGGGGGTAGGCCTTACTATGTTCACATATTCGCTTCCTTTCTGCCATTTATTATTTACCTAGGGGCTTGTGAAAAAGAAAAGGATCCAAGAAAAAAGAAAAACAACCCCCCAAAATCCAAATCCAAGATTGCTGCAGGCACTCAGCCTGAGGGAACAAGTATTTTTATTTCTCCAATATTCGTGAGTGTGTGAAATGCTACGCTAAAACTCTAGGCCCTGCCAGCATAAGGGTTTCTGGGGTTTTGGGCCATCAGGAGCAGGGTACTGTCATCCTCAGTGAAGGCTGGCTCAGGGGCCTGTGCTCTGAGAAGTGGCAGGCTCCCGGTTCTCATCTGCCTTGTGTTCTAATAATCCCGGCATGGCCTGCGTGGGGGCTGGCGGCTCTCAGGCTGGCTGGTTTCTGGAATGGTGAATTTCCCGAATGAGAGGTTGGAAGGCAGGGAGTCCAGGGGATTTGGCGGCCACCCCTGCATAGTGATATTCTGGGCCTCACACATTCTTATTAGCATCATAATCGCTCCAAAATACTGATTCATTATCGCACTCGGAGCTGCAGACTGAGGCAATGGGGTTTAATAGTTCCATATGAGCCATTCTGGGCTGTTGAGTAAATATTGCTCATTCTGAAAAATTGGGTAAATGTGTGTTTATGCTGTCGACGAGCAAGGCACCAGCCAAGTAGGTAGTTGGTGTCTGGGCCGGCGCCAGGCAAAGTGGTAGGGGACAGGGGAATGCACACTCTCTGAGAAATGTCCAGTTCATGTCTGGCTGGCCTTGGAAATGCTCTTCTGGACATGGAGGTTAGGATTGGGAAAGGAGCTTCACCTCAAAATCAGGATAGAAGGAGTCTTATGTTTCTTGTGCTTATGGAAATGTCTCGGGGGTCCCAAGCTTATAGGGACCTGTGATTGGATTCAGAACTAGAGGACTGGTCACCACAGGCAGCAGGAGGTAGTGTGGTAAGCAGTAAATGTGCAGGTGAGAGGGTTCGACTCTGGGGTCCACACACACAGAGAGGCGGTGTGTGGCTGGGCAGGATGGACACGGTAGACTCAAAACGGGGCCTGTAGGCCCTGTTGAGGTCTTTATCCTGAACAGAGGGGAGCCACTTGCTAATCACGGGACCCCAGGCAAATTGTTTGACCCCTCTGCAGCCTCAGTTTTCTCATCTATAAAATGGGGATGATAAAAGAACTTCTTCATTGGGTGCTTGTGGGATTTAAACAAGCTTACACTTATAACCTTTGAATGGGACTGACATTGCATGCAAGAAATGTTTGCTGCTATGCAGTTCTGGTATAGTATGGAGAGAAGGGCTTGCATTTGGGTCTCACTGTCTCACGGGTTCTTTGACTTTGAGAGTCTGATGAATTTGGATGGATCGTCTCTTCAGAAACATAATAGAGACAGCATTTTGTTTCAGGGGATTGAAGAATCCCCTAAACCTAGCCATGTACTCCAAGTCAAGAGCTCCTAATTTCTGTTGTGGATCACTTTGCTCTGGGGTGGAAGTGAGGCACAGGATTTGGAACTTCCTAGAACTAGGTTTCAAACCAGGGCATGGTTTTCATCTTAGATCTGTCTCATATCTGCTGTGACATTGGGCAAGTTGGACAAGTGAAGACCCATCTCTGAGGCTCAGTCTTATAGCCCAATGCCTGGCACACAGGACGCACTCAGTACATATCATCCTTTTCCTGATTCCTTCTGATTGAAGAACTGGGAGTTGCTAAGTGTAGACTCTGCCTCTCTGTTGCTTTTAGTCTATGTATAATAATTTGATTATCTGAAGTTCTTTGGTTTTTTGTTTGTTTGTTTGTTTTGGGGTTTTTTTTT
>VBSM01003044.1:2632682-2654923 GCA_008086735.1 Cheirogaleus medius
GTAGAGATGGGGTCTCGCTTTTGCTGAGGCTGGTCTCAAACTCCTGACCTCAAGTGGTCCTCCCACCTCAGCCTCCCAAGAAGTTCTAGAATTACAGGCATGAGCCACCACGCCCAGCCCATCTGAAGTTCTTGAGTCTGATCCTGCTTATTGTTGTGCCTGTTGATTCTTGCACATGGTAGACCAGTTCCTTGTGTGTTTTGTAATTTTGGCTTGAGAGGTAATCTTGGCTAGGATTGTATGTCTGGGAATTCTGTGTGACCTGGATTGACCCTAGTGCAGCAGTCAGCCATATAGCATTAATAAATAAAATATTTATGGCTTTGCAGACTATAGTCTCTAACATAACTACTCAACTTTGCCATTGTGCAAAGGCAGCCATAAAAAATAAATAAATTACTGTCTGGGCACGGTGGCTCATGCCTGTAATCCCAGAGATCTCTATTTTAACAAGCCATCTAGGTGATCGTGATGCATGCTCAAGTCTGAGAACTCCAAAGGGAGTATAAATTTGAACTCCAGACACCTGTGAGTGCAGACCCATGGTTACAAATTCTCAGGGGAGGCTGCCTGTTGTTTTTCCACCTAGAGGCAAGCCCTAGAGACAGATCAAACCATGTCTCCTCCCAGTGTTAGTGGACAGAAGTATTCTGACCCACACTGTCACTGAGGGTGATGGTCTCTGACTACTCAAGGAGCTCCTGTCTCACCCCTTTGTTGCGGAGGGCACTGAAGTGTCAGTTCACATACTTAGCAGTCTGATTTTGAGTTTCCTCTTCAGTTTTGGCCCTTGGGAATTTCTTACTTTCTTTTGTACAGAGCTGACCTATATATTTGAAGGGATGCTGGTATACTTTATTCAGTATTTCTGGGTGTTTCATAGTGGGAGTGTTTCAGGTTATGTTACTATACACAGACGTCCTCTCAATTTAAGGAAAAGTTGAGTTTCTCCTTTAGAAGTCTTTAGAATGTCTGGCAGCCCCCTGCTTCTCTTATAACCTGACACTAGTCACTTTCCTTGGGGTCCAGGCCTACTTTATCACTCACAGGGACCAGAAGCCAAATAACTACCGGGAGTCTCTCCACTTTACCTTTGCCTGGAGCTGGAGTCCTGTTCAGCCAACATTTGTTGAGCACCCACTGGGTGAGGGATGAGGGGAGTTTGTACAAGTGACAAGTATCTGTGTTAGAGGACGCCACCGAATGGTCAGTGTACATGGGGACCTTTCTCTGTCCCAGCATCTAAGTCCCCTTGTGTCTCCCCATGGAAGGTTCTGGGAGTTCTTGGCCGCTTCGTTGTGCATGACTGAAATTCTACAAAGGTAAACCAGACACGTGATACCTGCCATCCGACATGGTGTTGACCTGCTGGGTAGTATAGGATGTCCCCTGTTGTTTGAAGAACGTCACGTTGAGGATGAAGGGACAGAGGGAGACCATATGGTGTGCCAGGACATGGCCCTGGGCAGAACTCCACTGCCCGCAGGATTTTGACTTGGCCATGTTTGTGTCAGTAAACTTCCCAGAGAAATAAGGCCCCACGCGGAGCTTCAGCACAGGTGGAATGGTTCCATCCTCCAGGTCTCAGATTCTCTTCAGAGAAGCCCATAGGAACCCCCTAGCAAGAGTCACCTGCCCTCCTCGGCCGTCACACTCTGGCCCAGCAGGTCTGGCTCACTGGGAACAGATTTTGCCCACTTTTAAGAAGTGGCCGCAGACACTGGCAAAGTCCCTCATGTACGTCTCCCAAGCCCTGCTAACCTGCTGGTGTTCAGCACACTTCTCCCCCCTTTATCTTTCATCTCAAAAAAGATCATCTTGAAAAGGATTGTTTTGTGTGCAGTTTACCCAAACGCCACTTTTTCTAATTTTGCCAGAGTTGCCCTCCCCCTTCCCCCTTCCTTTTATTTCTCTCTTGGATTTGCTTTGGGGTTGGCTTCCTCGAACCAAAATAACTCTCACAATGCATGAGGAAAAGTGCTTCCTGCGGATGAATGACATCTGTATGAAAAGCCAGCAAGCTGGCCGATTGCTGTCCTTTGAAGACGCTTGTCAGCGAGTGCCACGGTGAAGTGTCAGGCGTCACCTGGGGTGACTGTAGAGATGCCTGCAACAGCGAGCTTTTTTTCCAGAAAGGCTTCAGCCCAAACTTTGGGCTCCCAGGGGACCGAGGAGTAGCATCCATTTTCTAAAGAGATGAAAGGCGACGCTGGCTTGAGCAGCTGGTGTTTTCTCCTGTGTTCTCGGCAGGGCCCTGCAGCAGTGGCTTTGTAGCCTACCTGCTCTGCCTCTCCCAGTTCCACTCTGCTCCCTTCTTTTCTGATGTGCGTGCCTACTTGAGAGTCTGGTAGCTCCAGGCAGACCCCTGAGAGGAGATGAGATGGGATGCTGGCCATGTCCCCATGGCACTCTGGTGGCAGGGGAGGGGAAATCTCACGGTTAAGAATGTGGCTCTAGAGTCAGACTTGTTCTGGGTTCATGTCTCACCTCTGCCATCCTTACTGAGCCAATCCTGTCACCTGTCTGAGCCTCAGTTTTCCCATCTGCAGAACGGGGTTATTGAGTTTAGTGAAGACAATACACGAAAAGTACTTCCCTAACACAGTGCCAGACACATTGCAAGTCTCGATAAAGTTCAACTGCGGCTCCCCTTTCCCGATTCACCCTGGTTGACCCTCCCTCACAGCCCATGCCCCAGCCATGTGGAAGTTACCACAGCTTCTGGAAGGCAGCATTATCTCCCCTCCCCTTGCCCACAGTAACTTTCCATGCTTGGTCTATCCACCAGACTCCTGTTCATCTGTCAACACCCGGCTTAGGCATCACCTCTCGGTAGGTCTTCTCGGTCAGCAACCCTCGCACCCCAGAGTCAACCCTAAGTCAAGTCTTGCTGTGTGTGTGTATGTGTGTGTATGTGTATGTGTGTAGCTTAAACAACAGAAATTTATTTTCTCACAATTCTGTGGGCTAGAAGTACGAGATCAAGGTTTCTGCTGAGGATTCTCTTACTGGCTTGTAGATGGCTGTCTTCTCTCTGTGTCTCCACATGGTCTTTCCTCTGGGCATGTCTGTGTCCTCATCTCCTCTTATTGTAAGGACACTAGTCAGATTGGATTGGGGCCCATGATGATAATGATCTCATTTTTACATTAAATACCTCTTTAAAGGCCCTATCTCCAAATATACATTCTGAAGGACTGGGGGTTAGGACTTTAATATATACATTTTGGGGGAGCCCAGTTAACAAAGTCACTACCCCTAGGTGTGTTTCTAGACAACACCTGCATGGGCTTCAGTCCCTGCAGGACTCTAGAGCATGGCTTTTGATGGCTCCAGGGCCCAGCACCCATGATGGGCGTGGGAGGGCCACCCCACAGGGCATGCCTTGCCTGGAAGCTCCTGGGTGTAGAGTTTGGCTATCCCCCCTGCCCCTCCCAATTGAGGCCTAGGCACACACCTCCACATTGTGCCTGCTGGTCTTATGAGGAGTTTGTAAGTCTCTGATCTGCAAACAGCAACCACAGAGGAGCCAGGAGCCGGAATCTCAGGTATCGGGGGCCGGGGGACGGTGATGGAGAATGGGCATGCCTGGCCACTCTGCCTGCATTGAGAGAGCCGAGCACCAAGAGGGGGTCTCCAGACATCTCTTAGGTAGGACCACACAAGAAATGAAACTGTTGTTAACACTGTTAGTGAGTTAGTTCGTTCATTCTTTGTTTCCCTTTCTTTCTTTCATTCATTCTTTTTTTCTTAGATTTTCTTTCTTTAGAGCAGTTAGTTTTAGGTTCACCGCAAAATTGAGATTTCCCATATACCTGCTGCCCCAACACATGCACAGCCTCCCCCCCATTATCAACATCCCCCACCAGCGTGGTACATTTGTTACAATTGATGAACCCACACTGATGCATCGTTATTAACCAAAGTCCATAGTTTACTTTAGGGCTTATTCTTGGTGTACATTCTGTGGGCTTGGGCAAATGTATAAGGACATGTATCTGCCATTGTATTATCATACAGCATATTTTGCTGCCCTGATAATCCTCTGTGTTCCACTTATCCCTCCCCTTTCCTCACAAGCCCTGGCAACCACTGATTCTTTTACTGTTTCCATAGTTTTGCGTTTTCCAGAATGTCATATAGTTGGAATTATACAGTATGTAGCCTTTTCAGATTGCCTTCTTTCACATAGTAATATGCATTTTAGTTTCCTGTTTGTATTTTCATGGCTTGATAGTTCATCCCTTTTTAATGCTGAGTAATAGTCCATCATCTGAGTGTACCACACTTTATTTATCCATTCACCTACCAGAGGACATTTTAGTTGCTTCCAAGTTTTGCCAATTATGAATAAAGCTGCTAGAAACATCTGTGTCCAGGTTTTTGTGTACACATAAGTTTTCAACTCTTTGGGGTAAATACCAGGGAGCACAATTGTTGGTAAGGGTATGTTTGGTTTTTAAAGAAGCCGCCAAATTGTCTTCCTAAGCGGCTGTACCATTTTGCATTTCCACCAGCAATGAATGAGAGTTCCTGTTGCTCCACATCCTCACCAGCATTTAGCGTTGTCAGTATTGTGGATTTTGGCCATTCTAATAGGTGTGTTAGAAGTATGTCATTGTTGTTTTAATTTGCGTTTTCCTGATGCTACATGATTTGGAGCATCTTTTCATATACTTATTTTCATTTGCTGTATATCTTCTTTAGTGAGTGTCTGTTACAGGCTTTGGTACATTTTTTAGTCAGACTGTTTTCTTATTGTTAAGAGTTCTTTGTATATTTTGGATAAAAGTCTTTTATCAGATGTGTCTTTTGCAGATATTCTCTCAGTCTGTGGCTTATCTTCTCATTCTCTTGATACTGTCTTTCCAAGAGCAGAAAAATTTAATTTTAATGAAGTCCAGCTTATCAATTATTTCTTTCATGGACTGTGCTTTTGATGTTGTATCTAAAAAGTCATCACTAAACCCAAGGTCACCTAGGTTTTTCTCCTGTGTAATCTTCTGAGAGTTTTATAGTTTTGCATTCTATATTTAGGTCTACGATCTGTTTTGAGTTAATTTTTGTGAAAGGTATAATGTCTGTGTCTAGACTGATTTTTTTGCATGTGACTGTCCAGTTGTTCCAGCATCATTTGTTCAAAAGACAAATATCTTTGTTCCATTATATTGCCTTTGTTCCTTTGTCAAAGATCAGTTGACTATATTTATGTTTCTGGGCTCTCTATTCTGTTCCATTGATCTATTTGTCTATTCTTTCTGCAATACACTGTCTTCATTACTGTAGCTTTATAGTAAGTGTTGAAGTTCAGTAGTGTCAGCCCTTGACTTTGTTTTTTTCCTTCAATATTATGTTGGCTATTCTGGGTCTTTTTCCTCTCCATATAAACCTTAGATTCACTTTGTCAATATCTACAAAATAGCTTGGTGGGATTTTAATTGGGATTGCATTGAGTCTGTAGATTCAGTTGGGAAAAACTGACAACTTGACAATATTAAGTCTTCTTATCCATGAACATGGACTATCTCTCCATCTATTTAATTCTTCTATGATTTTATTCATCAGTGTCTTGTAGTTTTTCTCATATAGATGTTAAATTTGGTTAGATTTAGGCTTGCTTTCTTTATGTAGTAGTATTTGGTCCATGGGTCCACGTATAGGTCCACCCATGAGTCTCCTCACTGCCATACAGCTTTGCTTTCTTTGTATTTGTAATCTTTTGTTCATCTTTCTATCACGTTATAGTGCTGATTGCAATATCTATTTCAGGGAGTGGCAGACTCCCATGAGAGCAGGGGCAGGCAGATAGCAAGTAATATTAATGGTGGGTTCAGGTCTGGGTAAAGCAGGAGGAAGTTTGGGGGTGGGGAATGCCAGGCAACTGGGGAGACCTGGTCCTGCCCCGGGGAAATCAAATTGATTAAAACACCGGGCTGGACAGATGAAATACCCAACTGTTGGCTGGTTGTGGCCCTCGGGCCTGCTCCTTTACAGACCCTGGTTGTATCTACATCATCTTCCCAGCCCCTTAAATGGAATCAAGACCCTGAACTCCTGGAGGGCCGGGACACCCCCACACCTCAGTGTCCTGCAGTGGGGGGGCCACACATTGCATGGGTTGGCGAATTTTTGATGAATAACACATTTGTTGTCACCCTATTCCTTTCAAAAAAGTAAAACATGTACAGAGTGGCAATTATAGAAAGAACAGATAAGCAAAAACAAAATATAAATCATCCACTTCTGAGATAAATCTTTGTCAGTTTCTTTAGCCCTTTTGTTGACATTTAACAAACACACAGAAAAGGGCCCAGATTCTATATGTTTAGCTCAACTAATTGTCACAGCTAAACATACCCACAGAACTATCACTCAGATTAAAAAGTAGAACGTCTCTGGCCTACCGAGAAGCCCCTTTATCCCCTTCCCAGTCGGTGCCAACCACCCACTCTCAAGGGTGACCCTGCGCTGACTTCTTACAGCACAGATTAGTCTTGTCTATTTGGAATCATCTAGTGTGTGCTCTTTTGGATCTGGCTTCTTTTGCCAACCTTATGTTCTTGAGATTCACTTGTGTTATGTGGTGGTGCAGCTCTCTCATTCCAGTTGCTGTCTAACATTCTGTTGTGTGAGTATACGACAATTTATTTATCCATCCTCCTGTTGGGTGGACATTTGGGTGGCTTCCATTTGGGGGCTTCTACTAACAGTGCTGTTAGGAACATGGGTGCATGAGTATCTCTTGGTACACAGGGGCATCCCATTTTCTTGGGTATAAATCAGAGTTTCTCAGTCTTGGCACTGTTGAGATTTGGGGTTGGATAATTCTTTGTTGTAGGGGCTGTCCTGTGCATTGTAGGATGTTAAGCAGCATCTCTGGTCTCTGCTCACCAGGTGCCAGTAGCAACTCCCAAGTTGTGGCAATCAAAAATGTCTCTGGGGATTGCCCAGTATCCCCAAGGGAGTAGGCAGAATCATCCCTGCTTGAGAACCACAGGTGTACACTGAGGAGTGGAATTACTGGGTTACAGGGAGGCATATGCTGTGCTTTGGTATACATGCTGTAAGTGGTTTTCCAAAGTGGGTGTACCACTTCTGCCAGCTATGTGTGACCTTCTGATCATTTTAATGCATATATAATTTTTATATATGGAGTGGAATCATGCTATAAATAGATTTTCACCTCACATTAGATTGTATGACCTATTCTTTTATGTCTTTTATCATTTATTCTTCAATTAGACAGCATTAAAGTGATTAAGTCGGTGCTTAACTCTGGAATTGACTCCTTCAGTTTAATGCCTGGCTCTGCCACTTTCTAGCTGTGGGAATTTGGCTAAGTGGCTTTGCCTCTGTGCCTCAGTTTCCTCATCTGTAAAACAGGGACACTAACAATGCCTGCCTCAGTTACTTGGAGGGTTACGTGAGTTAATAAATATATGTGAGGCATGTGAAACAGGGTCTGGCTCATGGCAAGTGCCATGTTGACTATTATCAACCATTTTAGTGGCTACATAATACTCTCTCAGGTGGCTGAGTTGTGGTTTATGTCACTAGTCTTTTAGTGTGGGATGGTAAATGGTTTTCAGTGTGGGCTGCCAGATTTTGCAAAAGAGAAAAAATAAATAAAGTAAATAATAATAATGAGATGCCCGGTTAAATTTGAATTTTAGAAAAATAATGAATAATTTTTAGTTCAAGTATATCCCATGCAATATTTGCGATATACTAAAAAATCATATATTGTTTATCTAAAATGAAATTTATCTGGGTGTCCTATATTTTATCTAACAATCTTCTTAATTCTAATTCTTCTGGCTTCTAAACACCGCAGTGATTAACATCTGGGAAGCTGAATCTTTGCACACAAACTCTTTCCCAGTCATACCTTCTCATTTGAATCACCTGGGGGCTTGTTAAAGCACAGACTCCTGGCCCCACCCCAGGTCTCCTGAAGCAGGGTTGAGACTCTGAATTGTTAACTAAGGCTCCAGGTGATTCGGAGCCAAAACTTCAGGGTGAACTCCCCAGGTGAGTGAAGTGTGGGGGGCCACCTGCCTATTTGGTGATGTAGTCAGTGGGAGGCTGGGCGGGGGGAGCTTCCCCACTGCTCCTGCCCGGTCCGCTCGGCCTCTCTGCTGTGGGTGGAGATCAGGGCCTGTCTTTGCCTGGCCTTTCTTGGGACCCCTCTGCCCGGGGTCTTCGGCCTGGGGGCGGGGGCCTGAGGGCGTGCCCCCACCTCGGGCTGCCCCTCAGCTCTGTGCCTGCCCCAGCTGGACAGGAAGCAGCAGCTGAACTTTGATAGCAGGAGGGAAAGTGGGGGTTGTGGGCACCAGAACCAGCCGCATTGATTTCTGGCTGTGGTTCTTGGAAGGCCTGTCATGAGGAAAACAGGCAGCGGGTAAACAGCGGACGGCGGCCCCGCTGCGGGGAGGGCCTGGCTGGGCCTGGGAACCTGGCTCACCTCAAGGTGCCAGGCAGGTCTGGCCACCGCTATAGAGGACACTGTGCCCCTTGCGCCTGAGCCTGAGACCTCACTGCCTGGCCAGGTAAGGTTGGGCCTGACCAAGGGCTGGGACCTGGGTTCCCAGAACTGTCCCCCTTGCCGGTCCCTGTTCATTCATTCAGTCCTCACCGGCCTTCCCTGTACCAGGCCGGGCCTGAGGGCAGCAGCTGATGGTGGGGACATCCACCGCCGGCCCCAAGCCCCACTCGCAGGAGCAGCCGCTGTCCCTGGCTTTGCAGGGCGGATCTGATTTCTGTCTCATCCCAGCTGCTGCGGGCACCCCTGGAGCCGCCAGGCTGCAGCCAGCTGGGCAGGCCGACCCCGTCTGCGCAGAGCAGCCGCGAAATTACAGCTCAGACAGGATCAATATGATCAGGTCGAGGGGCCTTCAGAGTATGATTTTGCTTTGAGGAGAGGTCAGAGAGGCTTCAGACTTATAAATATATTATTATTTAAGAGAGGCTTCCTGGTGGTCTGTAAGAGTTTGGTGCGCAGGGAGTCAGCCTCTGTCTAGTCTTCTGGATGCTCTCGGGGGTGGAGCCGAAGTGTCCATGCGGTTTAGGGTAGTGTGAGCTGGGTGCCTTCCCAGCAGTGGGGGTAGGGGTGTCCTCAGGGTTTGAGGGCAGCGTTTGAGTGTGGAGAAGGAGCCGGTCACTTTCCTTCCATGCACATTTGCTATTGGCAGCTTGTGCAGGGTGCCGACATTTTCTGGGGGAGTTAAGCAAGTATATTTATTTGTAGTGCTTTATTTGAGCACTTATTGCAGGCCTGGTATTGTTCTCGACTAAGGGAATAGGGTCGTGACCAAGCCAGATGGAGTTTATAGGTGGTATTATTTGCCTTACTGGGGAGGAACCCAGGGCTCAGAGTGGCCAAGTGACTTGCCCAGGGTCACTCAGCAAGAGGCCCCTGCCAGGGTCAACTCTTACTCATAACTGAACAAATTATCTCCATCTGATCAAGTGGACAGCTGAGTCTGAGTAACGACGATGATGATGATGATAGCCAGCACTAATCAAGAGTTTATGAGGTGCCAGGCACTGTGCTAAGTGAGTCCCATGAGGTTAGTATTATGACCATCCCATTTTTAAGTTGAGACAACTGAGGCTCAGAGAGGTGATTTCACTTTCCTAAAGTCACACTGCTGGTAAGTGGCAGAGCTGGGATTTGAACCCAGGACTTTGGCTTTCAAGCTCAACCACATATCATGTAGGTACTTTCTGGGGTTCCTACTAAAGCCTTGCACATGGGGGAGGCAAGTCAGAATCATCATTTCTAGAAAGGTCAGGTATTTGGGCTGGGAATGTGCAGCTGAGGGACATGCTAATCCGCTGCTGGCTTTGTCAAGAACTCTAAGGAGTGCAAAACACCTGATGTAATGTCAGCAAAAGTATTAGTAGCAACAACAGATGCCGATTGTTGAGCAGTTGAATAACTCGCATGTGCTTTCTACCATATAGAGATGACAATACATAGCTGCATTATTGTTCCCATTTGACAGATGAGGAAACTGAGGCTGAGAGTCACCTGCCAAAGGAAGTGGCAGAGTCAGGATTTGAACTCTATTTGCCTATGTAGCTCGCAGAGCCATGCTGGTTCTCCCAGCAAGTGCTCCGAGGAGCCTGTGGTGGCATCTATACTTTCTCGGGTCTCCTAGAAGCTCAGGACACCGACATGGTTCACCCTCATCTCCCCTGTCATAAAGCAGACAGTCTAGCCTCCTCCCAGGTTCTAGTCTCTTCCAGCTCTACTTGAGACTTAACATTTTTCCCATTTTAAATCTTTCTAATCAGGTCAGCTGTGGAATACAGGCCCCAAAATAATAATGCCACATGCAGCCTTTACTGTGTCTGGATTTCCTGCTTGCTTAGCAGGATAGAAACTTTGGCATGGGTATATGTGTGTTCTTAAAAAGAAAGAAAGAAAACCCTTTATTTACTCTGCTTTTGTTTTTATAAGATATGACTCTTAACGAGGCTTTAATTCAAGGTCAAAGAGTAGAAGTTGTCGAGAAAGCCCATGGTCCCCTGGGCCCCGCTGGACACATAAACAGCCCATGGATGGCTCTTTTCATCTCTTCTTTTAAACAGTCCCATTGCAGCAGAGCTATTGCTTGCACGAGGAGGTAAAATATTTGAACTGACTGTATTGCCTGTTCCTGTTTGCAAAATGTGAGCTGTGCCCCCCTTTATTTTTTTATTTTTCCTTTTCAGTAGTTCAAGGGAAATGATTTATTAACTTGGGAATTAGAAATATCATTCCCCAACCCCACAGCCCCCGAGGCCCGAGCCAGCCTGCCTGCCCTGCTTAGGGAGTTAAGTGAGGCCTTTCTGTCAAAGGCACAGCTATGGCAAGGCCGGGTGGACGTGGATAATGTATTCACAGTCACGACTTGCAGACCCCGAGTGTCTTGAACCCCAGTCTCTCGGGACTGGCGGGGCCACGCCATCGACCTGAACCCCCTGGACTGCTGCCCCCCTGGACTGACGGTCTAAATCCATCAGGCTCACTAGCCCCAGTCGTGGACCACTGAATAATTTACGGTCCCTCCGAGCATCGAGGAGCAGGTCACCGAAGTTCATGGGTTAATAACAGGTTTGGTTTTCGATGTCAGCAGCTCTCTTGATAACGTATGAAAGAATCCTATTCTGTTGATTAGATTTTGAAATGGATCAATTTTTAATCAGCCAAACACCTGACTCACTCAATAAGAGTTGCATTGTGGAGACAGGATGGAGGCCAGCTTTATTTACAAGAGTGTTTGTTTTTTGGGGGCCGTACGCAAATTCCCACCCAGATCCCTCCTCCTAGAAGAAATTGACCGGATTATCTCCCACCTCAAATGGCAGCGTTTGATTCACCTTCTGATTAGTTGGGAAATCCATGGGTCTGTTTAAGAGATAAGAACAGCAGCTAAAGGTTTGATTTAGTCATCCGTGGTTATTGATGGAAAAAGCATTTATTTGCCAATGAAGAAATTTTGCTTAATGTAACAACGAGAAAGAAGGGAGGAAACAAAGGGAGTCCAGGCAGCACCGCAGTGTGGAGTGGCGGGGACATTTTAGCTCTGGGGATGATTGGGGTTTCCATCCCTGTCCTCTGAGATTTTCAAAACAATGGTATGGAAATTGGGAATGAGTAAATTGAGTTTGTGGAAGGTTCATTTGGGGGAGGGAGTATCGCTTCTGCTCATTTCATTCATTCATTCAACAAACAGTTGAGCCCATCCTGTGTGCATGGGATGAAGCTGTCGTTGAGAGAGACAAAGTTCTCGCCCTTGTAGGGCTTCCATTCTGGTAAGGGGAGCCGGGCAGCAGAGAAAGGCCAGTATCCAGTCACAAGGTGTGCTGTGTGTTGTGGAGAAGCAGAGAGTAGCAAGAGCACCTCATTCTGGTCCCGCAGCGGCCACACTGGGTTGGGAAAGGAGTTTGGGTTTTCTCTACAGTGCACTGGGGAACCGTGGCAGGCTTTGAACAGGGAGGGTGGCTTGTTCAAGTTTTGCGTTGGCACAAGTCACTCAGGAGAGTGGGCTGGGAGGCTGGGAGACTGCTGAGGGGTCTGCTGTAGCCATCTGGAGGGCAGTGATAGGGGCTGCAACCAGGGGACAGCTTGTGGGGAGCAAGGGGACGGATTTGGCAGTTCTAGTCAGTGGCCAGGCGGCTGAGGAAAGGAGGCGGTGCTTGAGGCCAGCTGGGGCCCCACAAGAGCCAGCGAAAGGACAGAACATTGCCTGTCTGTGGTCTGGGCCTTGGACTTTTCCTCGACCTGGAAGAGCTGGGAACAGGTGGCACAGAAGCTGGGGACTTAGGCTGTGAAGTCAGGTAGATGCGGGAGCTTCCAGGCTCACTGCCTTTTATAAGCTGGTAACCTCAAATTGTTCTTTGCACATACAAGCAAGTTAATTTTTGGTGTACACTTTTCTAGAAGGACTCATGAGAAACTGCCAACAGTGGTTGCCCCTGGCAAGGGGGTCTTGGCGTGAGGAGGGGATTGACTTTGTCATCTGTACCCTCTGGTAGCCTCTGACTCCATGCTACAGGCAGGTGTTACCTAGTCGAGATTGTCCACACCATCTGCGACATGCACCGTTGTGGACCTGCAGTGGCCTTCCGAGCAAGGACTGGTGTTGCCACCCCTGTTTTAAAGATGAGGCTCAGAGAGGGGCAGTCACTTGCCTACATCACACATCCGTACCTGGTGGGCTCCAGCCCCTTTTCAGGCCTCAGCCCCTGTCTTTTCCCAGCTCCTTTGTCTTCCTTGTTGCTGTCAGTCAAGGTCATGGACTTGGTGGGACTTGGAGGGGCAGGACTTTTCCTGGCAGGAGTAGTGATTTCTCATTCCCCAGTGCTCTGCTCCAAGAACCATCAATCGGGCAGCTTCGTTTGTTAGCTTAATCTTTGCACGTCCCTCAGTGGCGCTGTTCTCTCACCTCTTTGCCGGGGCAGCACAGCCTGTGCGCGCACCCGTGTGTGTCTGGGTAGGCTTGTGTGGGCGTCCACGGGCCCGCACAGGACGTTCTGAGCATGGCTTTGGGACTGGATGGGGGGATGCCTCATTCACGACCTCCTGGTGACAGGCAGTCTCTCACAAGCCTCTTAATCCAGGAGTGGCAAACAGGAATTGCTCGATAGGAAAAAACTCTCTGATCTAGTGTCACAAGTCCCGGGTTCTAGTCCTGGAGTGTCCACTTGTTTGCTGTGTGATCTTGACCACGTCACTTCTTTGGGCCTCAGTTTCTCATCTAAAATTGGAAAACAGTAATATCTGGCTGTCTCCTTTTTCCTTAAACAGGCTGAGCACACTCCCACCCCGGGGCCTTTGCACTTGCTGGTCTCTCTCACTCACGTGTTGGCCTGCATTGCTCCTTCCCTTCATCTGGTGGTTACTCAGAAGCTGCCTTCTCAGGGAGGCCTCTCTGGCCACCCTAACTAAAATCTCACAGTGCGCATGTGCACGCACACGCACACACCCCTCACTCCCCTTCCCCGCTGTATTTTTTTCTTCCTTAGCACTTAACATAATGGAATATATGTATTTTACCCATTTATCTTGTTCACTGATTTCTCCCCCTGAAATGTTGGCTCTAGGAGGGCAGGGATTTTTGTGTGTTTTGCTTCCTACTGTCCTCCTAGCACCTAAAGCAGCACCTGGCTCGTGGTGGTGCTAGTAAACATCTGTTGAAGGAATAAATGAAAAACATCCATACCATGCGAAGCACTTCATGCCTGGCACATAATGAGCACCCAGCAAATGTGGGTTGTTACTACCCTACTGTTACTGCTTTTAAGCTCCCTTGAGCTGCGTTTTCCTCATCTGTGAAGTGGAGACACTGCTGGTGATAGCTACCATGGTGTTGCTGGGAAGAGGCAGTGCTGTGGATGTCAAGTTCATGGCACAACTCCTAACAGTGATTCTTCAATAAATAGGAGCTATTATAGCTGTAGGTACAAAACGATTGATAAAGGCCCTCCCTGGTTATGGGGGTGTTGCTGGGAAGTGGAGTTAGGTCTGGGGTCCAGCGACCAGCCCTCACCACCCTGTCACTGTTCCTGATTGACTGCTGCACAGGTGGGGGCGCCAGTCCTCTTGTTTGCCTCCGGCGACTGTCCACCCAAGAGTGTCCAGCCGACATTCACGAACATGCCCTGGGCTTCCAGCTTTCTCAAGGGGTGTCTCAAATTCTTCTAGACAAAGTTCATTTTATCCCATTTTAAAAAAAAGTATGGGAAGATTTCGTTTTTTGTTTTTATTGTCCTGGGGAAACATCCCTAGCATGTTGCTGTGTGGATAAAAGACACCACCACGTGACATGTACAGTGTAGTTTCTGTAAATTAAAAAAGCAGAGCCACCTCTGGACAGGGGAATGAGATTTGTTCATTGGCCCAGGCCTGGTTCACAAGCCTCCCCCTAGAGTCGCGGTGGGGGGACCCCATCCAGGACTCTTACTTGTAAGCAACAGAAACTGACTCAGCCTCCCACCAAGACTCATGTAAGGAAGTCTTTCTCCACCTGCGGGAAGGAGATTCTGATGCTGGCTGGCCAAAAAGTGTGACAGGTGTTCATGGCAGTTGGAAGGGGCTGTGACAGAGTGAAGAGGGGATCCCCAAAGGAAAATAAGGGGTGATTGCTGGATGCAGTGGGAATCAGTGCTGCAGTAGTGACCAGCCACCATCCACTGTGCAGCCTGAGATAGGGCAAAAGGAGATGAGCAGACGCTGTCCCTGTTCCCCTTGGACATTCTGGTGTCTTCTGGCAAGCTTCTGCCTACTGGTGAGTGCATCTCTGTGCCTGGGGGCTTTTTTTCCAAAACCACAAGATCACTTTGAGAGTGGGCAGGCCAGAAGTATGGAGGCTGTAACCCCCCAGGAACAGCCTCCAGCTCTCAGGAGTTGGGGTACAAATGCCCCAGCTCTGTCACCCCTGAGTGGAGTGATTCTGATGTCTGTTTGCTCTTCCTTTTGGTGATGGAGATTATAGGCGATTTTTGTCTTTGGCTTTCTTAAGGAGGATTTTAGGTTTTCGGCACAGGAAATGTATTATTTTGTTATTTGAAATTAATCTGTTACAAAAGGGCAGGAGGGTCCCTGAGAATATTGGGGGTGTCTGTGTGGGGACAGCAGGTAGTTTGTGTCTGCTCATATTGTGGACAGAGCAGGTAGGGCTTCTTTGTCGAGCTGAGATGAAGGGGAGAGAGAAGGGAAAAGCGGACAATCTCTGTATCATAAGGAAAAACTAAAGGAATTGGAGTCAGTCTGAATAAAAGGCTGATGGACTGAATCGGTTTGTGTTCTGGGAGTTTTCTGGATTTGAAGCTTTAGTGAGAAGAGGGATTTGGATTAATTCCACATCTCTGAACACCTACTGTGTGCCAGGTACTCTGCTGGGCAAGTTTCCCAAAGTGTCTGAGAGAATCAGCAAGCAGCAGTGACCCGAGTTGGACCAGAGTGGCAGGTGGCTTTGGGGAAGTGGAAGCTCAGGGTGTGGGTGCAGAGGAGACACAGCGGTTAGATCAGCCAGGGAGCTGAGAGAGAGGACAGGGCTTTTGACACGAGCTCTGAGACCTGGAAGACTTGATAGGCCAAGAGAGGGAGGAGGCAGGTGCTCTAGGAGCATGTCACAGCGTGGGCCAAGCCCCGCGGAGGTGGCAAGGCCGGGGCCGTGCCTGGGAAGCTCATGTGTGGAAGGGCAGGGGATATGGTTAGGCTGGGAGAATGCAGCATCCTGAGGGTCATGAAGAGGGGTTGGTGGGTAGCCTGGTAGGCCATGGGGAGCCGTGGTGGGCGTTTGACCAGGAGAATGAGATATTTGGAGCTGTGTTTAAAAGATTCTTTTATCATAAGTTTTCTCAACCTCCACGCTATTGATGTTTTGGGCCATTTCGTCACGGGAACTGTCCTGGGCATTGCGGGATGTTTGGCAGTATCCCTGGCCTCCACCTAACAACCAAAAAAGTCTCCAGAAGTTGCTGAATGTCCCCTGGGGGACAGGGTCACCCACAGCAGAGAAGCACTTTATCAGGTTGGGAGGGAGCAGGAGACTAGCCAGAGAACAGCCACCATGCAGGTGGACAGCGATGCAGCCCAGAACTAGGGCAGGCTGGGGAAGGAGGGCGCAGGTGTGCAGGGCCTTCTAGAACAAGCGCGAGGAGGCTGGGATTATTAGCAGGTCAGGGAGAGCATGAAGCAGTGAGCCTGCCCTTCTGGGGCCCAGGGCCAAGGAAAGATGGGAAAGAAAGAGGAACCCTTTGGGTTGGGGGCCCAGGGGACCCAGAGTCGATTCACCTTGGGGTGTCTCCAGGGCTTGACACAAAGTGGAACCTTGGTGATGGGAAGGGTATTGATGAATAGATGAGCCAGATAAGAAACAGGGGGAAAAAAAGACTAAAGTTGAGGAGGGAGTTGAGAGGCTGTTTCCTGTGCCTCTTAGTGAGCACCTACTGTGTGCACTCACTGACGTGGGCCCCGGTACCCAGCACAGCCTCTGATCTCATGGAGAGTGTAGCCTAGGGGAGGAGGGGCTGCCCGGCCAGCAGACCCACAGATGGTGCTCGGTGCTATGAGAGGGACAGCAGGGGAGTCTGTCGGGAGCTGTGGGGCTGGTGGGGAGGTTGGGAGAAGAGGCCAGGCACCTGTCAGGGACTGCCATCACCAGGGTGGCCCACCTTTGGCTTACAGAACTCACTCATTCAAGGTCACTTTGGTAGGGGCAGAGCAGCAAGCCACCCCCTTTGGTACAGAGAGAGTGGTGAGAGTAGCTGGCAGGGTGATTTCCTCAATCCTGGGCTGGGGTAGTCCAGGAGTAGTCCAGGGCTGCGCCCTCCTTCCCCAGCCTGCCCGAGTTCTGGGCTGCATCGCTGTCCACCTGCATGGTGGCTGTTCTCTGGCTAGTCTCCTGCTCCCTCCCAACCTGATAAAGTGCTTCTCTGCTGAGGGTGACCCTGTTCCCCAGAGGACATTCAGCAACTTCTGGAGGCCAGGGATACCGCCAAACATCCCGCAATGCCCAGGACAGACCCCATGACTAAGTCTTGGGGAGGTGGTGAGACCGGAGCTGAGGGTAGGATGAGTAGAAGTGTGCATGGGGAAGGGCAAGGGAACAGCCTACGTGAAGAGTCATGGCTGTGCTTGTCAGAGACCAGGGTTGTCAGGGCAGGTAGAGTCTTAACTCATCTTCTCAAACCTTATAAATAAATATAACTTTCCTCCTGGCTGGCGACAGTGAGGACTGAATAAGCAGGCGTGGAATGGCCAGTGGTGGAGTGGTCTGGGGTGCTGGGCGTCCTCAGAGCGTGAGGTGTAAAGGTTTCCCACTCCCCCTTTCCTCCCATTCCTGCCCAGCTCCGTCTGTTTCCAGGTGGCAGATGGAGGGGCCTGCAGGTGACCCCACCCCCTGCCTCAGCAGTTGGCAACCTGTGGATATTCTGAGACTGTGATTTTCAGTTCCTCAGTGCACTGCTGGAGAAAGCAAACTTAACTTTTTCCTTTTTTCCCCTGCTATTTTTTTAAGGCCAATTGAAAAAGGAAAAAAAACACTCCCCCTGGAACAGGCCACCGGCTATTACGGAAATAGTAAACAGGAGTCAGGCCGGGGCGTAAGCGGTCTGTTTTAATTAGAACATTAAAGTATTTTAACGCTTACACTTTATATTTTTGTGAACTTGATTATATAGCATTTTAAATACCTGTGAACGTTTTAAGGACTCTGAGCGATGAATTGTTTGCAGGTTCACAGGAAACTTCTATTTTAAAAGCAAAACGGTTTGAGAGTGGCTGCGAAGGCTTCGCGGCAGCGACGGCACTGTATAATGAGGAGCCGCGTGGCGGGCTAGCAGACGGCCCGCTGTGCCCACCATGGCTCGGGCTCCCTGGTGAGGCCCCTTCGGGGTGAGGGGGTTGGGGGAGCCCTCACCCTTCTTCTTCCGTTCTCCCTTTTGTCACCATAGCCCAGCCACACCGGGCTGCCTTATCATTCTATGTCCTTAATCTTTATTGAGCGTCTGCTGCGTGCTGAGTGCTGTCCTAGGCACAGCACCGGTGGTAGAGCAGCGAGCAGGCCGGGCAGAGTTCCCTGCCTCCCTGGAGCTGGCTTCTAGTCAGGGCGGGGTAAAGAAAAAAATGAAGAAACATCACAGCTGGTAAGGATGGCAATGAAAAGAAAAACAAGGTGGAGGATGCTGTTTTTGATGAGGGAAATTAACAAAGGTTTCTCTGATGGGAAGACATTTAAAGGCCTGAACGACACGTGGGAACACACCAGTGGTGTGCCGGGGTTGGCTTGTGCCTGTTCCCGAGAGCTCCTTGTACACATCTCTTCCCAGCCCCTTGTTCGGTGATGTAAGGTGGTAGCTTGAAATCAGCCATGGTGGGGGCATTTACAGCACGGAAATTGGCACATGCCACAGATCACAGCTTACTCCCCCAAAGAGCCCACCTTTAAACATTTGTAAATTCACATCTGGAAGCAGGTCATGCAGAGATTTGGGGGAGGGGAGGGAAGGGAAGGGTGTTCCAGGCATTCTCTGAAGCAGAAATGTGTTGGGAAGGTTTGAGGAACCTCCTGGAAACCAATGGGGTTGGGATTGAGTGAGCGAAGGGGAGAGTGGAAGGAGACACAGCCAAAGAAATGCATTAAATGCTTTTGGCTTCAGAAATAATCTGAGTTTGTTTGTGCCTCAGGACCTTTGCACGTACTGTTTCGTTTGCCCAGAATGCTCTTCCCTTAGCTGGTTCCTTCAGTTCCTGTCTCCCCAAGGGGCCTTCTCTGACCATTTTTGCCGAGCACATCCTTCACCTGTATTCTTACATCACCACTTTGGACCCTCCTCAGCATTTGTCTCCGTTTGTAATTGGGTATTGGGTTGTTTATTTGAGGTTGGAGCCTGTCCGTCCCCTGCTGTCTTCCCACCTTCCAGCAAGGGCCTGCATAGAGCAGATGCTTGATGTGTTAGGATCACATCAGTGGCTGCTGGCAGAGAGCCTCTTCTGTACCCAGTACTGGTTTGGAAGATGTCTTCAGTGGCGTGAGATCAGGGATCAGAACAGATGCAGCCAGTGGAGAAGCCAAAGGCTCCTACTTTGTGTCCAGCCTGATTCTAACATTGTAATTCCCGATCCCTTCTAGTTATCCTTGAAGCAACACAGTGGCAGGTTGAGGCCTCTCTGATAATGGTCATGGTAATTACCCCCACCAGCCACCAACCTGTCAGCTGGAAAGAGCACGCCGGAGCACGCTGTCTGCTCCTGCTGAAAACATTGGTCACGTTGGAGGTTAACTATTCCTATTATGTCATAGCGGGCACTTGTGTTGTCATGAGAGCAATGGATCTCAGGAGTTCAGAAGTTAAAAATGAAGTTTGTTTCATTGACGGAGAAAGTACTTAGCTCACAGGCACCTGGGACTGTGTTGCCTGAGGTGCATCAAGGAGGGAAACATTTTAATCAAAAGGAACAGGTTCGGCTCACCTGATGATTTTTTTTCTAATGATGAGAGCTTAGAACATATTGACCGAGGTGATCAGCATTTAGGTCTTTCATAGTTAACGAGGAACTGCCCGATTTATATTGGAAACAGTTGCTGCCTGCGGCCTTTAATGAGGTGTGCAGTGCCGGGGAGAGAGAGACACTTAGCATCCGGAACTGGGTGTGGAGTGAGAGAGAGAGTAGGCTCCTTTTTTAGGCCATCAGATTGACTCCTCCTGTCCTTCTGGGTTTTAATCCTCGTTCTGCCTTTCCCAGCCAAATAAATACCCTTTAGCCAGTTGTTTAGCACTTGGAACTTCAGTTTCCTCTTCTGTTAAATGGGGATAATAGTGTAATTATCTAGGAAATGGTTTATGGTTTATGAGAATTAAAAGTTATGTTGAATAGCTGGGTGCAGTGACACATGCGTGTAGTCCCAGTTATTCAGAAGACTGAGGTGGGAGGATCGCTTAAACCAGGAGTTCAAGTCCAGCTTGGGCAGCATAGTAAGACTGTCTCTTAAAAAAAAAAAAAGGTGGTGATGTGGGTAAAATCTGAGGATGAGATGGATCACGGTAAGCACTCAGGAAATACCTATCATTCAAGCTGTCAAGTGATGTACTTCCTAAAATCTAGGAAATAGGAACGTCCTGGGCTTGTTCCACTATAACAAGGAACTTCCTAAAGAAAATGCTGTGAATGAAAAGTCACCAGATTTCCTGGCTTGCTAACCAGTCACTTCATCTTGAGGCAATGCATGTTTCACTAGAAGGTAACCTTTTCCTTGAGAAACACACCTAAGTGCTTTGTGCTTAAACCTGGCCCACTGGAGCAGCTGCTGATTTTATCATTAATCAGATAACACTTTCTATTGTCTGTGTATTGCTGTAGAGTGGACTTTGCCATAAGTTGCCTGTTCATTTATTCAAATTTGTATTACCCAAGAAGAAGGGCACTGCTATCTCCTTAATGCCTAGAACAGTGCCTGCACATAGTAGGTGCTTAATAAACATATGGTGAATGAATGAAATCATATACCTGTAGGCGTTTCAAATGGAAGGACTGTATCCCAGAGAAATGAAAACTAAAGCTCACCCAAAAGCCCCATATGAATGTTCTCAACATCTTTATTAACAGCCAAAAAGTGGAAACAGCCTAGATATTCAGCAGTCTGTGGGTTACATGGTGGTGTGTCCATACCAGGGAACACTACGCAGCAATGAAAAGGATTGAACTATTGATACACTAATGACTTGGATGAAGCTGGAAGGAGTTATTCTGGGGGGTTAAAGCCAGTCTCAGAAGGAAACATTAATACATAGTGTATGATTCCATTTGTACATTCTTGAAAAGATGGAGTTAGAGAAGCAGAGGACAGATTAGGGGACAGGGAGGGACATATGGGTATGGTTATAAAAGGGCCACATGAGAGACCCCGGTGGTGAAGGAAATGTTCTGCGTCTCGACCGTATGGATGTCCACATCCTGGCTGTGAAACTGCACCGCTGGGCTGGGTGCGGTGGCTCACGCCTATAATCCTAACACTCTGGGAGGCAGAGACAGGTGGATTGCTCAAGGTCAGGAGTTAGAAACTAGCCTGAGCAAGAGCGAGACCCCATCTCTACCAAAAATAGAAATTAATTGGACAACTAAAAATATATAGAAAAAATTAGCCGGGCATGGTGGCGCATGCCTGTAGTCCCAGCTACTCGGGAGGCTGAGGCAGGAGGATCACTTGAGCCCAGGAGTTTGAGGTTGCTGTGAGCTAGGCTGACGCCACGGCACTCTAGCCCAGGCAACAGAGTGAGACTCTGTCTCAAAAAAAAAAAAAACTTCACCGCAGTGTCGTACAATATTACCATCTGGGGACATTGGGTAAAGAGTACAAAAGAGCTGTCTGTATTTTTTCTGCATGTGAATCTACAATTACCTCAAAATAGTCCAATTTAAGAAAAGTAAAGGACTGAAAGAACGTCATTAATTATTAAAAATACAATGGACTGATTCCCTGTTTGTGAGCCATTAACTCAAGTCTTCACAGCAGCTGTGTGAAGGAGATGGAGGTGATGTCACTATTTTACAGAGAAGAAAACAGGCTCAGAGAGGTTAAGGGACTTGTCTGAAGACACACAGCTGGACAGTGGTGGAGATGGGACTCAACCTGGGAGCACAGCCTCCAGACCCTGAGTCCTTTCCTCCAGACGTGCAGCCTCAATGCCTGTGGTTTTGACGCTGAGCAGAGCCACGAAGCTCCCTTGTCACGCATGGTGGTGTAATGTCTGACCATGCAGCCATGGGATGTGGGTGGCCTCTTCTCAAGTGGGGATGTAGGGGCTAACTTTCAAGTGACCCTGTGAGGCAGAGACTGTGGTAATCCGCATTTTACAGATAAGGAAACCAAGGCTGGGGCAGGTTTAAGTTATCTGTCCAAGGTCGCAGGCAGATCCAAGTTCACCTCTTCCTTCCTGAGCCTCCTCTGTGCCTCAGTTTCTACATATGTAAAATGTCATCCACTCTGGGTTCTCAGCTTCGAGGACCCGTCCCTCCAGCAGAATCATGCTCAGTGTTACATAAATCCCAGCTCGCTCAGGGGTGGGGCGGGGGTGTCTCAGCTTTCCCATATCCTGCCCCTGACACTACAGGGACTTGAGATTTTTACACAGACGGGAACTGTGTGTGGGGCGGTGAGCAAGTGAGAGAGAGTGTGTGTGCATGTGTGTGTTTGCAACAAATATTTTATAATAGACAAGCCTTGTCTGCCACTTCTAAAAGTAGT
>VBSM01003044.1:2655023-2689715 GCA_008086735.1 Cheirogaleus medius
TTTTTTTTTAAGCTGGAAGAGGAACTGTCTCTCTGAAATGCTTTATCTTCTTTCTCTTTTAAAAGTGACTTGACAATTGATAATTTTGCCCTGGCGATGGACACCTTAGAGCTTTTATTTCTTGGAGGCCAAACATTGATGTTGTGTGAAATGGGAGCTTGGCGGAGCCTTTGTGCGGATCTCAGGCTTCCTGAAAAATTTATTTACTGTGACTGTGATCCGCAGGAGCGAATTGATGTTTATCTATAGTCGTTCATGCCAGCAAGGAGGGGAAAAATGCATAACTGCACTTTCTTTGGAAGCCTTGCGAGGCTGTTTAAATAAGTATCTAATAGTGAACTTTCAATAGCAGACAGGCAGTTTGACGGACAGGGTACAGTGTATTATTAACCATAAGCAGGCTTAATCTTTCCCCCACGTTTTAGAGGAAGCTTTATAACCTTCTGGCCGAGGAATTCATGAGAACCAGGTATTTGAAGCTAAGCAAAATTATCCTGGCCGTTCCCGTGGCAGAATCGATAACTCTTAGAGCTGCATGGAGAAGGGGAATCAGAGGCTGCAGCTGGGCCCGGAGTGAGCAGCTCTGGCCACCTCCTTGTGGCTGAAGGTCGAGAAAAGTGTCCGGGGACCAGGAACAGGCAGGGAGAAGCGAGGGTTCTGCCTGGAGCCTGGTTTTCCCACCAGGTGAGTAACTTCTGCTGTTGCCAGAGCTTAGAGGGCCGGCTGGCAGGGACCAGGAACAGGGATCTCTGTCTTCCCTCTGTGCCCTGATGGCAGCAATGCCCAGCCTTTGGTGGCATTCACCTTTTTAAGCAATAGAAACGATTTATATGCTTGTTCTATGCATGTCTGTCTTGCCCATTGGGCAAGAGTTTTGTGTGGCCTGAAAGCTGTCTTGTTTAACCTGGAGGTTGCACTTGATCTTGATCGCTGGGAGAAGGTAGACTCTTAGTTATGGGATACTCCCCTAGTCCTGGCCCTTATCACCTTGGCAGTAACAGAGCCATCAGTGTCTGTCTCTCCCCCATGAGAGGGTCAGCCACAAGAGACCGGGTACTCATCACCTTCCCCTCAGGCTCTCTAGCACCAAGCACCTCCTGGCATTTCTTACTGTTTGCTCATTGTTTGTTGAATGACTGGCTATGGGTTTTCCTGGGAGGGAGCAGCTGTGGCAGATAAACTTGGGATCAGTTTCTGGTCTGTTTCCCACTGTGTGTCCTCAGGCAAGTGGCCCACCCTCTCTGAGTCTTTGTTTCCTGGTCTTTAAAATGTGGTAAGGAGGGAAGTCACTTCACCATTTTAAGTCTATTTCCTTATTTGTAAAAGAAGCATAACAATGCTAATATCTTTGAGGCTGCAAGGTCTGGCAAGAACTGGTGTTCAGTAAGATACAGCCATTCTTATTGAAACCATTATTCTCAATATTACCGTCATTGCTCTCGCTACTTTTTGTCTCCTTAACTCAAAGGGAAACTCATAGCCTCCATTTTATCTGCCTTGGACACTGTCACCCCTTTTCAGTGTCTCAAAGCCATAATGAGGGGACATGTGAGTGCTCTACAGGGTCAGAAAATGCTGGGGCTGAAGCGCTTGGCACCAGAACTGGCTTGGCACGAGCCCCCGCGAAGGGTGACAGCTCTCATGGACCTGCTCAGTGCTGGAGCTAAGGCCCTGCTCCCCACGGGACTCTGAGCCTCTTCCAGCAAGGAGGTCAATGGGGTTGACAGTGAAGATGGGGGCAGGAGGCAATGCTCGGGGCTCAGCCAAGCCTGAGTAGAGTGACTCGTGGGTGAGCGATGGCCCCAGGATTATCCATGTCACTGAGCCGCCTGTCAGCAGGGAAAACCAAGAGCTGCTGGATGCTCAGAGCGTGACATCACCAGAGCCTGGTTCCCATTCTCATGGTAGCAGAGGGTCCAAAATGGAGCCCTTCTGGGTGGGTGAAGGGGAATCAGACCTTGATCTCAAGTTCCCTAAGTGCCTGAGCTGAGGTTCTTTGCCTGCTGTGTTCTACCCCACCCCATCCTTTCTTCCTGCTCCCCTAGAGGCCATTTGGGTTTTCCTAAATTACTGTCACAAAGGCCACCATGCATGGAACAGAGTGGGGAGGCCAGGCCCTATGCCAGGTGCTTCCCGTGCAGAATCTCGGGAGCTTTCATTACCTAACACCCATTTTCCAGATGAGGAAACTGAGGCTCACAGAGGCAAAGTCACTCGCCCAAGGCCTCACAGCATTGCCATTGTCCATCCCTCTTTTCTGATGCCTTTATGCCCCCACTTCCTTGCTCAGTTGCGTCTCCAGCTTCGAGAAAGCAGGGCTGGCTCCACCGCTGGGTGGGCTTTTGATTAGAGCTGGAATTGTCCAGAAGACCTGGCCAGAGGAGGCTGGGGGACAGCAGAGCTCTTGGCTGCAGAGAGTGAGTCCCTATTGTCAAGATGAAATGAGTTAAATCCTAAAAGCAGGGTCTTGCCAACTCAGTGGGCAGAGCCCAGCATCCCTAGAGCTCCTGCACTGGGGTCCTTCCTGTTCCTCCTTGTGCTTACCCCACCCTGACTGCTGCAGGGTCTCTGGTCCAGACGCACTCAGGAAGTGATGTGGGACCCACAGACATGTGTGCATCACCTGAGACAGCTGGGTGTGGCCTTGGAGTGAAGACCCACATTGTTCTGGGCTGAGCAGGAGGGTCTCAGATGTTCAGGTGCCTGTTTTGGGGTGATGGGCCCCATCTTCTCCCCCGCTTCCTGTTTCATTTCAGGGGAGGGCCTCTCCTCACTGCTCGCCCAGTGGTCCCTAAGCCCCACACCTCCAGGCTGCAGCGCCAGGAGCCAGGGAGGAAGCAGAGGAGCCTGGGTCTTCCTTTTTGGCTTTACTTACTAGAAGCAAACTAATACGAGAGCTTAGAGCAAGGCACGAGTAGCAGAGGGAGCTTAAAAATTATATTAATCATAAGCAGCAATAACATACATATTCATGTGTCTACTCTGGGCCGGATCTGGGGAGCTGCTAGATAAATAAGACGGACTCCTGCTCTCAAGGGGGTCACCAGGGAGGGAAGACCACCCGTCACAGCACAGGATGGCGTTTTCCACAGCAGTGGGTACCGTTTGGCAGGCGCTTGTGTCAGGAGCAGGGAAGGAGCCATGAAGACACTGTGGCAGGTCTCAAAGGATGCGTGTGCTAGGCAGGGAATTAGGGTGGCTATTTTATACCTGGGAACAGCATTGGACACCGGGAAAAGCGTGGGCATTGGCACAGAGGGTGAGACCTGAGTTCTGGGGCATTGCAAATCGTTTTATTGGGATCCAGGTGTGCTTGGAGTGATTGGCGGGGGTCAGACCAGGTGAGGGCCTCCTGGGCCACCGTGCAGAGTTTGGATTCCCCCTCCCCTCAGGCTCAGGGTGAGGATTTGAGCTACCGGAAGCCTTTGAAGGGTTTAAGCTGGGGACAGTAGTGACAGGATACATTTACCTTTTACAAAGAGCTCTCAGGCCTCTTTTGGGTGGAGAAGGAGGAGTGTGGGGGGAAGAGCAGAGTTGGGAGGCAGGAGCTGCTGTGGTCATCTGGTCTTGGCATCAGGGCTGCCCAGAAGGCAGTGAGGGACATTTCCAAGGGAGACTCGTGCCCCCTAGGGAGGACGCTGAGGGTGCGATGAGCTGCCTGCTGACATTTCTCTTCTCCATCCCACATTTTAAACTGAAGGCTTGCGGAGCCCTGGTTGGCAACGTAATAAAGTGTTAACAGTTGGAGACGGCTGGAGGGGGCTCTGTACCCCCAGCCCCAGAGCAGAGAGGACAGGAGCAGAGTAGGAGGCTACAGGGTCTCCCTTTCCCGGTTTCTCTGCGTGAGTCCAGAGGAGAAAGATGCTGAGCCATGCCAGAGGGATCTGACCTCGGCCGGCACAAGCTGGCTGTTCGTTTATTCATTCATTCGGCAGCTGCCTGTGGGGTTTACGCTGTGCCCAGGCGGGGGAGGCAGGGAGCCCCCAGACAGGGACAGGCCAGGAACGAGGCAGACAGAACCAGCCCGGGAAGAGCTGTTCCCTGAGCCTGGAGCCCCGGAGGCCTCTGGAGCTGAGGAGAGGTGCTCAACACAGCCTGGAAGGCCAAGGAAGCTTCCTAGAGGAGGCTGCCTCCATCATGTGGCTCAGTGATGCAGGACCTGGGCCACCCCATTCTACGTGGGATCCCAGACACCACAGTATGGAATGGAGTGACTTGGAAGCTCAGACCTCAAGGGTGACCAAGTCTAGCGATGGCAGAGGCAGGAAAGTGTGCTCAAGGTGGAGGGAACAGCCTGGGCAAAGGCTTGGAGGTAGGCTTTGTGGAATCACTGCTCAGAGTGCCGGGACCCCAGGGTGAGCAGGGTGGGGCAAGAGATGGGGCGGAGATGAGGCAGTGCTGCAGTTTGGGGTCCGGACCTCTGAGCTCATAAAAATAGCTCAGGTTGCTTCCCCAGACTGCCGTGTGGTTTCCCTTCTTAAGTCCTTGCCAAGCCCGGAAATCCAGGTTGGGTCGCTGCCGGGAGGTGTGAGGTGAGACTCCAGCATGAAGGCAGGACGAATTGAGGGAGGGGAGTGGGGGTGGTGAATGGCACCCCAGTTCCCGCCCAGACCCCGCATTTGTTAGGGGCAGATCTGCCATTTGAAGGCCACCTGCCTCAAGTGTGGTGCTCACATTGGAGAACAGAATTGGATCTGCGGGGATCCTGGCTAGGGTGAGAGACAGAATCTCTGGGGGAAGTTGGGAGATGTTTCTCTGCCAGTTTTGGGACTCCCGATCTCCCTGACCCCCTAACTGCTTTATCGGGGGCCACAGGGATGGTGTAAAATCCAACCCAGGTAGCCAGTGGGTCCCTGGGTCAGTGCCTCTCGTGCAGAGTGACCCTGTGTCCCCTTGATGCCCAGCACAGCCAATGGGCAGCCCAGGCGGCGAGGTACCGTCTGGCTGGATCGAGAGCCAAAGAGGTAATGCTAATGTCTTTTAAAATTAGAATGAAAATGTTTATTGCAGAGCAGAACCTGCGTCAGCTCAGAGTCCTGTGGGAAGGGAACGGCTTTATCGCAGCCTTTCGCTTTTATTTTTGCACATTCGCTTTTTATTTGCCGGCGGTGCTGCTGACGGGCCCTCGGAGTGGGCTCTGGCTGCCTGGCCAGGGCTGTGTCTGGGCGCTCCTGGGGGCCTCAGACGGCTCGGGAGAGAGGGCACGAGCCGCCCAGGGTGAGTGCGAGGACCCACCTTTGGTTGGGAGGACTTGGGGGTGTGGGTGTAGGAGGCTGACTCTGTGTGTGTGTCCTTGTGTCTGTGTGTGCATCTAGACCGACATATGCGTGGCGTGTCGCTCTCCGTGTGCCTTTTTCTGCTTGCATCGTGGCTGTGAGATTCACCCATGTGCGAGATGGAGTGTGGATCTCCAGCTCTCTCTCTGTGCACCCATGAATTGTATGTGTCTGTGTCTTTGGGAGATGGCCATGGGTGTGGCTGTGTGTGAGTCTGGACATAGCTCTGGGGCTCTGCGTGTCTTTTTCTATCTGCGTGGATGTGTGTGCACATCTTGGAGAGACACGTGAGTGCATGATGCGGGTCCATGTGGGTGCAGACACCTGTGCGTGTGCCTGTGTGTGTATGTCAGAGGGTGTGCGTGTGTATGAGCGTATGCAAGCATGTGAATATGTGAGCATGCATTTAAACGTGAGCGTGCATGGGGAGGGTGTCACATGGCATGTTTGTGCATGGATATTGCATGTATGCTACATGTGTGGGCAGTGCCTTGTGCATTAGATCACATGTATGAGAATGTGAGCACGTTTTGCATGTGAACACATACGTCATGCTTTTCCATCTTCTCGAATTATGAACCCCCAGCAGACCCTCAAGCACCTCCTTGGCCCTGAGAACACAGCACAGGCACTGTCAAAAGGCCACCAGCCTCTGGCCTCAGCCCCAACTCGAAAAACCTCCCAAATCCCTCTGAGGGCTACAGCCATTTTTAACCCAACCCCACTTTGCCTTATGTAGCTTGGGCTATAAAAGCAATGGGTGTTTTGGTCTTGGAAGGGGTGTTATTGCGAAATATACAATTATTTTATGATATAGAATGTGCTTTTCCAAGGTGCACCCACCCCGGCGATGAGGACCTCTGGTTGACAGTCTGGCCTAGGGGAGGCTGCTGTGCCAGGATTGGTTTTTGGCCGATCCTTCCAGGGGGGCTCCCCCAAGCTGGATGGTGAGGGGCCCTGGCCGCAGCCCTGTAGATAGTCAGGGCTCCCCCGAGATGGCAGCCCAGAACCCTGCCACCTGCAGGCCATGACCTCCCATAATTGCTTCACCAGGGCAGAAGACCCATGCCCTGCAGGGAAACTGGTGGCCGCTGGGCTTCTCCACGGAGCCAGAGGAACCTCTTTTTAATCTCTGTCTCTGTCCGACTCACCCCACCTTCCCGGGATTTGTCTTATTGTGATGTCACCCTCTGCAGAACGGGGTGGCTGGGGTGGAGTCAGATTTATAAAGCAGAAACGAGGTGCTGTTGCAAAATATGATATGATCGGGCCAAATGCAGATCCAGAACCCAGCTTCACATGCTGTGTGGCCTTGAGCATGTTGCTCAGCTTCTTTGAGCCTCAGTCTTCTCACCTGTAAAATGGGAATCTTGACATTGCTGGGCTTGGGGCTCTCTTACTTGTTACCTAAGGGTCTTTCTTGAACATGGCAGATATGCATGGGCCAAGGGGCCTGGGATCAGTGTGCCCTCGCTGTGTGTGATCTCAGGCAGATCATTTTATCTGTGCTTCAGTTTCCTTACCTGTTAAGTAGGGCTAATAATAACCGACTGCATGGGCATGTTGTGAGGGTTAAATTCCTTCCTTTACATAAAAGGTAGTAAGTGCTACAGAGCATGAGCTATTGTTGTTATTTCTGGAATGCCTGAACCCAGTTTAAAACATCCCATCAGCAACACAATATCATTTTTTTTAAAATCCAGCTCGTAACCCACTCCCTGTGCCATCAGGCAGCTGCCGTGTGCCAGGCACCTCGCTGGGCGTGCCCGAGGCGGCATGGCATGGGTTATGAGCTGGGTGTCCTGCATGGGTGGGCTGCTCCGAAAGCTGTGCCCGGCTTTCCTCCAATGATTCGGCAAGGCGGGCGCAGACTCAGGTTAAGTCACCCTGGGCAGCAGCCAGGGGTGGGAGCCAGCCGGCAAAAGAGCCACCTGGCAGCTCTCCGCTCCCAGGGTGGATCCAGCGAGCTTGGGCTTATGGTGGCTGTGGGCACCTGAGACTGTTTTGTGTGCTTGTCCAAAGCTGACTGACATCTGGGCAGAGAAGAGAGTGGTGTTGTCTTTCCCTGAGCCTGGCACCGCACTGCACCCTGAGCCCACCCCACCTTAAATCGTGTCAGGGGCGTGTTGATGATCAAACGCTCAGGCTTGCTGGGTGAAGCCCTTTGCCTGGGCCAAGCTGGGTGCTGAAACACCTTGCGTGTATTATCTAGTCTTTGTGGAAACCCCTCGAAGTAAGTCCTATTTATTTCTATTTTATAAGGAGAAAGCTGAGACTCAGACATTTTGGAATCTTCCAAATCTGTGTAGAAATCCTAGTTCCTTCAGTTGCCTCGGTGACTTTAGGCCAGCTACTTAACCTCTCTGAGCCTCTATTTACCCACTTCAAAGAATCATAGCAGCGATTCAGTGAGACAGCATAGCTAAAACAGCCTGGCAGCTGACATAGTAAGTGATCAAAAAAAAAAGGTGGTGATTATTACTATTACTATTATTTTATCTTTTTGCAAGGGAATATTCCTTGCCATTTTAACAAAGACTCAAGATTCAAAGTTGATGTCTTGATGACTACAGGGAGGGGTTATTTTTAGGAGAAAAACATTTTATTATTAGCAGCAGATAAGTTTGTAAGTTTCCTGCCTAGAGGGAACACTGCTTTCATCTTGAGGGTCTCATTGGCTTTGGGGGGTGAGGCCACTCGTATTTCATGGAAAAGGAACTCTGTGGACCCAGATCTATAACCAGACTCATTCGGATGCTTTAAGCGAGAGGATGGTTGGTGGATGGCAGTTGCTTAACAAACATTTGTTGCTCAATCGTTGCTGCATCAAATATATGATAGTTCTTTCTAAATTAGGTGGGCATCATTCATATGCTCTTACAATGAAAACTAAAGACACTAAAAAATGTAAGATACATGAATAAAATGGAGAGACTCTTTGTGATTAACTCGTAAGTACATTGTAGGTGATGTTGGCGTTAGTTGTACAGAGTAATATTCCTCTTTATTTAGTTAGAAGCATTTGGGATCTTAGAAGTAAATTGTTTTATCAGTTGCATATTTAGGTAATAAAATACAGTGGATGCTGAAGTGATTTTTTAAAGACTATGTGTGAACTTAATTTTTTAATAAAACAAGATTGTGTTTAAAAAAAAAAAAGTTTGTTGCATGTGTGGATGGGGCTCCAGGCTCACTGGCACAGCCTTGCAGTCTTCCGTCAGGAGGGGGCCTGATGGAGGCATCTTCCTTTTGCAGAGCCGTTCCCAGGTGCCAGGACCATCTCTTGGAGTTAGTCACTGAACTGTGATTGTGATGGCCAGAGGTAAAGGAGCTGGTGGGAAACCGGGATGCTATCACATGACTCAAAGACCAGGGCATAGGTTAGAGGTGGTAAATGTGACCTTGACAGATAGGTGTGTACCGACTATGGGGGAAACATTCTTTCATTTATTCAGTGAACGTTTTTGTGCTCCGTGCTGGGATGCAAGGAGACATCCTGTTAAGACCAAGTTTGTATGTGAATCTCATAGACTTTTTAGGGACCTTGTCACAGGGGAAATCTGGGACCACTCTCTGCTGATAGAGAGGACTCTTAGGGTTCTATGTGAGAGAAACTGACCTGGAGCCAACTGAAACAAAATATTTTTATTGGTTCATGTGACCTGCAAGTTCCGGGGTCTGATTTCAGGCATGGCTGTATCCAGCGGCTCAAATAATGTTATTTCATCCCACTTATATCCTGGTGCAATTTTTCCTCTGTGTGGGTGGGCTTTGTTCTCAGCCTGGACTCTCCCCTGGTAGCTCTGTTTCACCACTTTGGCAACTCCCAGGGAAAGAAAGCAGCTCTCTCCCTAGCTCTAGCAAATAAATGTTCCAGGATTCACTGTGATTGTATCGACTTGGGTCCAAGCACTTGCCCAAGCTGTTTGGCCACTTGGAATCTCCTTGTTTCTGTCTACCCCAAAGCTACCTGCTCCCCAAGTCCTGGTTGAACTCCATAGCTACCACAAACTTCCTCCTTCTCTTTTTGCCTTTATTGTCTTTTCCATTTTTTTCTCTCTCTTGGGGTGTAATCATCTTTTTTTATGCCTTGTATCTAATTCTACCACATCCTGGCCATTTTTGCCTTTCTCTCTTCCCCTGTCACATAGTATAAAATACATGATAGGTGTCTAATGAGTGTGTGTTGATGGGTTTGGAGCATTAAGAAGGATTTAATTTAGAAGCCAAATCTCAGAATGGTTCATGGGAGGCTTACAGGCTAATCGAGTCAGAAGGGAAGGCCAGGAATACTCTTGCTGAACCCCATCATTTATATATGGGTCCCAAAGGCTTGGACAGTCTCCAACAGGCCAGGTGGGCAGGTGGGAAAGGGGGAAAGGGACCAATTTAGAAGCCAGGCTTTCCTGGTTCAAATCCCAGCAGTTCACCCTTCTGGCTGTGCAACTCAGGCAAGTTGCTTCACCTCTCTGTGCCACTGATTCCTTGTCTGTAAAACGAGATAATTCACACAACACATTTAAGGAAAGGGCCTGGCACACAGGGTGGACTGGTGGCCGTTACTGTTATTGTTGGGCTGTTTTCAGAGTCTCCAGGGAGGAAGGATTATAAATTCCATTCCTAGTTAACAGAGGAGGAAAGAACAGCCCACTGAGTTTGGAGACACCCCCAGGGTCACAGAACACTGTCAGGTTGGCCTCATCTGGTGACCTTGACTGTCCTTTGGGACCACCTGGGCTTGTAGCCTGCTGTGGCCCATTAAGAATGTTGATGCTTCCTTTGCAGAAAGGGCTGGGGCAAGGAGGGGACAGTATGGCTCCCACATAGGATGGACAGGATGTCAGCCTTGGTGGCCTTCCCTGAAATGCTGTATTTCTCCCAGGCTGGGTGTTCACAACTTTGTCTTATAACCTGTTGTCCTCTTAGGAGCTGTCTTTGGCTGATCTGTCCATCACGCAAAGCTCATTGCTTCCCCACAAATTGACGCGGGGCCACACTGAGGGTCGGGTCCCCGAGCTGGGAAGGGCCACTGCCCTGTTTGCTAGGCCTGTGGATGCCCTTCAGTGCAAAGATGCATCACCTGGATTTCTCCCTGGGCAGTCTTATTTTTTCCACCTCTTTGGAAATATTTGGGGGTGATTAAAAGGAAATATTCTTTTAGCTGTAATGAAATGGGGTTTAGGGGTTTTGGAATGATCGGCCATGGCCTCAGGGGCCCAATGCCAGTTGATTTGATAACTGAGTTGATAGGTGATGAGTATTGATTTCTCTCTTCCTCCCCCCAGGAAGGGGCCAGAAGCAGTGACTCAGCGAAGGGGAGATGTTTGGGAATTCAGGAGAGGGCCAGAAAGTTGTGTATGCGTGTGCGTGTGCCACACTCTGCCTCCCGGGGCCTACAGCGCGTGCCCCCCAGGAGACAGAGAAACGTAGATTCCTTCCTCCCCAGATCCCTTTTCTGGCGAGCATCAGGAGAGCACAGACCTAAGTTGGAAGCCTGCATTTGTCACTTCCCAGCTGGGTGACCTTGTGCAAGTGGCTTCATCTCTCTGTGACTCAGTTTCCTTGTCTGTAAAGTAGGGGAACAGTAATGCCTCCTGTGTGGCTGTTCAGAGGATTGAGAATTTCTCTTCATGGTTATTAATGGCATCTCTGATTGAAGTGATATTAATAACTAACTAATAATGAGTCTTAATTGCTGATAGATACGAGAGCAGAGTGTCTTGGGGACGCAAAGGAAGGGGTGATAGATTTTGACTGAGGTAATCCTGGAAGACTTCCGAGAGAAGGCTCTTGAATGATGACACCTTCAACGACGACGTGCAACAGAGGAGGGGACAGAAAACCCGTTTCTCTTCCAGGAATTCTTAGGCGCAAAGGCAGAGAGGCGTAGGGGTGAGGTGGGGAACAGCATGGGCAGGAGAGGGGCGAGGGGAGGGTATGGTAGAAGGGAATTGCTGGGCTTTGTTCAGGCAGCAACTCAGCTGAGATTGTTGATGGACAAGCTCTGTACAAGCAGGGCCCATATGGTGGCGAGATTGTTGCATTTGAAATTCAGAAGCAATGATAACATGCAACGCCACCTCCCATTGGTTGAATACTATGTGCCAAGCGTTAACCTACTGTCTCATTGAATCCACACCCCCACCCCCATGACACAGCTGAGGAAGCCGAGGCTCTCTGTGACAGTGGCCCGGTCCCTCTGAATCACACCCAACGTTGGTCTCCCTGCTCTGTGTCCGAACCTGCAGACCCCTCCCACAGCCTGCCTCCCTGCTGTGGGCTGTACGAGTCCTTGTGAGTCTGTGGAAGTTCTCTTTTGCAGAAACTTTTTTGACATTCAACTGGGTGCATACAGCCCTCTTCAGGATTCTCTGCCTAATTTAATCAGGTGAAGATGTCATGTAGACATCACTTATAATTCTTTTCTACATGTTCCCAGCTAAGTTCTTTCGTTGCCTCAGGGAGTTCCGGGAGCTGCAGATTTCACCTGGGCAGGGCCTGATGCCACAGTTCTTGCTGTGTTTGCTCTGTCTTCCCTGGTGCAGGGAAGCTGGAGGTATAGGGATGTCTGTCCTGGCAGTCAGAATACCCACTCCCTGGGCAGGGGACCAGAGGGTACAGGGAATGGAAGGGTCTGGGAGAGGACTTGTAAGCTACAGTGAGAAAACAAATGCCTGAAATTAAAATTGATGAGGAAGAAAGCAAATAAATGAGACAGGGCAGTTAGGGAAGGTTTCACATGTAATTTATTTTAAAATGGTATTTTTAAACTTTTCATTCTGAAATCATTTCAAAAAGATTTAGGAAAACGTTGCCAAAACAGTCCAGAGAATTCTGCGGATTCCCTGAATGTTAACATCCAGCCTGACCACAGAACAATTACAAAATCAAGAAAATTTACTTGGATGTAACACCATTATCTAATAAACTGACTGGGTTCAAATTTTACCACTTGTCCCACTGGTGTCCTCTTTCTGGTCCATGGTCCAGTTCTGGATTGTGCAGTGCATGCAGTTGTCATGTCCCGGTGGTCTCCTTTAACCTGGAATAGGCCTTCAGTCATTCTTTGTCTTTCATGACCTTGACCATTTATTTTGTAGAATGTCCCTCCATTGGGGAACATAGGGTGTTTGCCCATGATCAGATTCATGTTGTGCGTTTTTGGTAGAAATGCCACAGGAGTGATGTGTCCTTCTGGGTGCATCAGATCGGGAGGTACGTGATGTCTATCTGTCCTACTACTCAAGGTGATGTCTGGTGGGATTCACCACTGTGAAATTATTATTTTTCCCTTTATAACTAATAAGTACTTGTGGGGAAACATTTTGAGACAGTGTAATACTCTGTTTGTCATCATTCTTTTGCCCACTAATTTCAGCATTCATCGATGCTTCTTGCCTGAAACAATCATTGCTGTGGTGTTTGCCAAGTGATTTTCTATTTCCATTATTACTTCTGCATTTATTAATTGAAGAGCTTTTCCTTCTCTCCCATTTACTCATTTTAAAATTTATATCAGTATGGACTTGGATTCATGTTTTATCCTGTTTCTCTCCCTCTCTGTCCCCATCCCCACTCTCTGTGTCCCTCTGTCTCTTCTCTCTCTTCCTCACCCCACTGTCTCGCCTCTCTTTTGGTCTCCACCCTCCTCTCCTTCTCTTCCTCTCTTTTTTTTTTTTTTTTTGCAATTTTTTTTTCTTGCTAAAGAAGCCAGACCGTTCCATAAAGTTTCCCCCCCTTGGATTTGGCTGTGCACGTCCTACAGTGCCATTTACCATTCTCCTCCATCTCCTGCGGCTCCTGTGAACTAGTGGAAGCCCCAAAGCCCAGATCAGATGCTGGCTTGACAATTTTGGCAAGACCACATCACAGGTGGCCATGTGCCCTTCCGTCAGGCAGCTGTCTCCCTTTCAGGACGTTGAGATTGATAGGTGGATTAAGGAGCTGTCGGTCTGATCCGTCCATTGTCAAGTTCCCCATCAGCCTTTCATCCGCTGGGTTTTGTGCCCATGGATAACCATTGCCTGGGTCCATTAATTCATTAGGGGTTGCACCGTTGACTCTATCCCTCCTTCTCTCTCTCTTAACTGGGAGATTTCTCTACAGAGGAACCACCCCTCATCAATTATTTGCTTACCCTGAAGGAAAGTGTGTCCACAAAAGAGAAGATAAATGCTTAATTCTTTCCATTTATTTACCAGTTTTCAAAATAATGAGCTGGTTCCCTGGCATCCTCCAAAGGTGGCAGATGCAAGTTTTTAAAAATATTATTAGAAGCCCATGGATGTAAGTGTAATTGATATGTCCTAATTCATTTCAGTTACTCTCCTTATTCATGCTCAGATCATCCCACCTCAGGCACATGGGGCCTCTGCAAGTCAGCTTCTGAACCCTCTGGACTCCCCCGGTGGCCTTGGATGGTTTCCTTGCTTTCTGGGAGGACAAGTTGTTCCAGGCTCACTGTATACATTTTCCACCCCAGCCTTGGACTCAGACATTGCTCCAGGGAGCCCTGGACCAATGGTATTGAGGGAGCACAGTCTGGGTGCCGAATGAATGAATGTACAGAACATCTGGAACCACGCAGCTGGGAGCATTTTCCACAGCAGTCCACAGTGGGTGGGATGCTGGAGGAAGAGGCAAAGTGGTGGTTTTGAACTTAGATCTCACCTCTTTCCTAAGGTATGTCAGGTCAATGACCCCCACTGGAAGCCATTTATTCACTTTTCCGCCTTTCCTCCAACTACTACTTCATTTAGAAAGCAAGGGTGGATCTCCCCCACCTCCAACTCCTTACTTGGGGTTGACATTTTCTTGGGGAAGGTCTTTGAGGTCAGAGACACACCTAGAAGAGTGACGTCCATCAAATCCCCATTCGGATCCTGCCGGGGTTTGTTTTGCCACTCAAGGTGATGCGATTGACAGATTGACGAGGGTGTTTGTCACTGCTGTTTGCCTCTTAGCATCTTTATGGAGGGGGAAGCAATAAGAGAGAGCATTGAGGGACCTCCTCTTCCCTAGCAGATCCAGACCAGACAAACGATGTATAATATCCCTTTGCCAGAGCAACTTAAAAATTATTACAAGCCTCTGAGTGTTCCCTCCACCTTTATCCGAGCAGCCAGCATTCTGCGTTTGAGATTAAAACTCACATTTCATTTTTATATGCTGTGCTTAATCCAATAATGATTTCATGTTACAAACAGCAATAATATCTTTCAGCATAGTTAATCAGAATAGACTTAATACTGTCACTATTTATTAACCTTTGTTGAAAAGCAAGAAGTTTCTCTCTAATCTGTGATTGTTGGTCTTGTCAGGCTCTATCAAGTGAAAAAACAGTTTTGGCATTCATTAAAACGGTGCGAATCCTGAAATGACAATTGGAGCCGGATGGTATTTGGTGCATGAAATCTTCGTTTGCATTCACCAGGATAACTGAGAAGGCTGGGGGGGCACAAAGAGGGAACCCACATGTTCAAAGGACTGAGTGTTTCATCCCCGAGTTCCTCTTGGATAAAGAAACTGTTCTTATGAATCGGGAAAGTGGGACAGAGGATGGGGTATGGGGCAATGGACAGGTTGGGCCTGTGGGTGCCTCTTGCCAAAGAAACATCATTAGTTCAAGACAATGGCTTTGAACTTGGATCCCAGCTGCCTCATCCCTTTACCAACTCTGTCCCAGGTTGATGACTAACTGGGAGTCATTTATCCACTTTTGCTCTTTCCCCCTAATTTCTTCATGTAGAAAACAAGGGTGGGTCTCCCCCATCTTTAAGACCCACGTTCAGTTGGAGTCCAGTTGAAGGAGCCCACCAAAACAAAATGGTGGCCATCAGACTTCTGCTTCAATGGACCCCTCGTGGCAGGTGATCTCAATCGGTAGTCCTCAAACTTTAGCGTGCATAGAATCTCCTGGAGAGCTTCCCCCATTCCTGGAACTTTAGAAGGCCTGGAGTTTCTTGAGAGTCTGCATTTCTAACAGACTGCCAGGCGATGCTGATGGTGTCCAAGCTGGACCACACTGAGTAGCAGGGCTCTGTCAAATGACAAGAAAACCCAACAATACGGCTGCTCCTGGACTTGAATTACAGAGTTTGAGCCTTGCTAACTGTGCCAACTCCCCTAAAGGGAAATTTGCCTTTAAAAAAAGAGAAAAGTTTCAACTTGTAGAAGCCCTCCTCCAAAGGGAAACAGCTCTTCCCAGGGGCTTCTCCTTTCTTTTTTACCTCAAAGAACCCACAGACATGTTTCTCAGAAAGTCCCTGTTGGGTCTTTACCTTTCAAAGGTGATTCAGAGAAAAATCTAATCCAGTAAAGAAGTCCTGATGCTGGGAGTTCTGGAGGGATATTCCGTGGCTAAGCAAATAAAGTGGTCATTCAGGGGTTGGGTGGGGAGTGGCCAAGGTCGGTGGCCAGTTGATCTCTATTCCCACAAGAAGAGAGGCAATGGGGCTGGGCAGTGCAGTGAGTTTTGCCCCTGTCAATGGGGAGGTGAGCAGGTGCTGTTAATTATTTAGGAAGAATTAAGCAGTCTGAGTGGGTGGGTTTTATGCTCTGTTTGGTAATAAAGGTTGTTGCAGAAAGGAATTTTAAAATTCAGTATTCTCATTTGCCTCATATTGCAAAGAAGCCGAACCTGGGTTTGACTGGTGAGAGCATCTGGAATTAATGAACCAGCTTCTTACAGTGCAGAAATCAATGTTTGCTGCATTAATTGCACGATGCTGAAACCCCACTTTTTATTTCTGACTCTCAGAGATACGGCCTAAGAAATCTCTCTTAAGCGGTGTTCTGGGGCTTTGCTGTTTCCTTAATCCGTCTGGGCGTGGGGAAGGAATTGCTTCTTCATCTTGGAGGTGTGACACAAAGGGACGTGGGGGGAACTTTGGACAAGCTGTGTGCTTTAGAGAACTTAATGGGAAGAACCTGGGGAGCCCAGGGCAGGACTAGAGGATCAGGCCCCCTTGAGTAGCTGTGCTCTGTCCTGATGTCCATCTCCAGAGAGTTTCCAGCTCATCATGTTCTTAGGTTGAAGTAAGCCTTATTAAGGAAGTCTGTGTTTTTCAGCTGGACACATGTCCCTTGTCTCTCTTGCTTTTTCCGCATTATAATCCTTTGGGAATGTGAACACCTTGATCCAAGGTGTAGGTTGGCCACCATTTCCCTAAATACTAGGGCATTGGACACTATTAGTCCGCGCATCCTTGTTGGGTCCAGCATCTCTGGGGACCCAGCCTCAGTGCCTGACATTTTGGACAGACTAATCCAGGAGGTGACATTTGAGCCATGTTTGGAAGAACGAATAGGAGCTTGCCAAGGAGAGAGGGAGGGAAGTGAGGGCATTCTAGGCAGAGGGAACAGCACTAACAAAGGCTCTGAGGCTCGCTGTATACGTTTTCCACCCCAGCCTTGGACTCAGACGTTGCTCCAGGGAGCCCTGAAGTTTCTACTAGCTGGAGTGGTGGGTGGGAGCTGGAGCATGGATGGTAGAGAGTAGTACTAGCTGGGTAGGAGCCTGGGAAGGTGTTTTGAGGCCTTGAGCCTCTGGCTAAGAACTTCTGATTTTCTCTGGTAGATGGTGGCAGGGCTGCCAAAATGCCTAAGCAGGGGATGAGATGCCTTGTGGAGTTGTGTTTTCAATTTTCATACTATAATTTTTTTTTGTTTTAGTGTGCAGTTCTATGAGCTTTGACCACAATCAGAATATGGAACATCACCCCCCAAAATTCCCCTGTGCTACTCCTTTACCTTCAAACCCTTCCTCCTCCTGCTACACCTGGCAACCACTGGCCTGTTCTCTGTCCCATAGCTTTCCATAGCTTTACCTTTTTCTGAATGTCGTACAAATGGAGTGATGCAGTACATAGTCTTTCAACTCTCTTTCCTTCCTTTTAGGACAATGCATTTGAGATTCATCCATATCATTGAATGTATTTGTAGTTCCTTTTTATTACTGAGTGGTATGTATTCCGTTGTGTGGTTATATCACAGTTTATTCATTCACCTGTTGACAGATGTTTGAGTTGTTTGCACTTTCTGACAATTTTGAATAAAGCTCCTGGAAACATTTGCAAATAGGTTTTTGTGTGACCATAATTTTTATCTCTCTAGTGTAAATACCTAGGAGTGGCATTGCTGGGTCATTTGATAAGTGTATGTTCAACTTTTTAAGAAACTGCCAGACTTTTTTCCAAAGTGTCTATACCATTTGGTATTCCTACCAGCAGTGTATGAGAGTTCCAGTGGCTCCACATGTTCGCCAACATTTGGTATTGTCAGTTTTTTTTATTTTTCAATTATAGCCATTCTAAGAGGGACATAGTGCTATTACATAACATTTAAAATTACATTTCCCTAATGACTAATGATGTTGAACATCTTTTCATGTTCTTGTTTACTATCCATATATCTGTTTTGGTGAAATATTTTGCCTATTTTTAAATTGGGTTGTTTGTTTTTTTACTGTTGAGTTTTGAGAGTTATTTATATATTCTGAAGATCTGAATATTTTTGCAAAATATCTGCATATTCTGAATATTTGCAAAAATATTTGAAATCAGGTATGTGATTTGCAAAAATATTTGAAATCAGGTATGTGATTTGCAAATATTTTCCCCCAGTGTGTGGCTTGTATTTTTACTCTCTGAAAGTGCAGATAAAGATACTGCAGCAGTAAATATTTCTAACACTGCCACACTCCAGCCATACTGAGCTTCTTTCAGTTTCTCAAAAAAAAATCTAATTCTTTCCTTCTCCAGGGCCTTTACCCATGCTGTGCCCTCTGTTTAGAATACTCTTCCTCCTGTGTCTGGTCTAAGAAATCTTTGTCTACCCCCAAATCATGAAGATATTCTTGTTTCTTTTAGAAACTTTGTTGTTTTGGCATTTATGTAAAGGTCTATGATCTGTCTCAAATTTTTGTATACAGAGTGAGGTAAGAGTTTGTGGATCATTGTTATTTTTTTCTGTGTGGATACTGAGTTGTTGTTAAAAGATTTTTCTTTCCCTTTTAGATTGCTTTGGTTCCTTTATCTAAAAATCAAATAAGCATCTATGTGTGGGTCTGTTTCTGGCCCTTTTTTCATTGATCAATATGTCTATCTTTACAGCAGTACCACAATTTATTGATTACTGCATCTTCACAGTAAGTTCTGAAATTGGGTAGATTAAGTCTTTTAACTTTGTTCTTCCATTTCAAGGTTACTTTGAATATTCTATGTCTTTTCAATTTCGTATAAATCTTAGTATAAATCTTAAGGCTTTTCAGTTTCTACAAAAAAACAAAATAAACCTGGGAATTTGATTGATATTGTATTGAATCTATAGATCCATTTGGAGAGAATAACTTTTCTTAATGATATTGAGTCTTTCAATCCATGAACATGGTATATCTCCATTTTCTGCTCCCTGCTTTTCTCCTGGCTTACTCTTTTTCCTCTTTCAGGTGCCAGCTTAAGTGTCATCTCCTCAAGGAGGTCTCTGTTATGTCCTGCCTAGATAATGTAGCTCCTGTTAAACCTCTGGTACACTCTCTCTTACTTCTTGGTACTAATCACAATGGTAATAATTATTTATGTGATTATTTGTTTTGTGTGTTTCTTGCCTACTAGACCATAAATTCCATAAGGGGCAGGGACCAGATCTGCCTTGTTCACAGACTAGCACACAGTAAGTTTTCAATACAGATTTATAAATGAATGAGTGAATGCCCTCCTGTTTTTTTGACATAGATCTGCAGGCCACTGGCTGTTGTCATTCATAGTTAGATCAACACTTTGGTCTCTGCTTGCTGATAGAGAATCCAAGGCCTAATCCCCTCCTGCTTTCTTGGCCTTTTGCCTAATGCTTAGTTTCTGCTGACGTGCATTATATGTTGAGAACTCCTGTTCATTTGACAGGTAGATGTGTGTAATTATAATTTTAAAAAATGAAATCGTACATCTACAGAGAATTTTTAGGTAATTATTATAATACAGAGGTTTAATTTATTTGGGATAAAAAAAAAAAGGTGTTGCTTTCACAGCATCAGTCAGAGCATTAGAAAAACCAGTGGTGGAATCTTGATTGAATTAGACTGTGCTTGTAATTAGGAAATGCCAAGGCCTGCAAAACGTCGCAATGCTGAGGACAGAATGATAAAATTAAGAACTTTTTTTTTTTTTTTTTTAAGGTTGAAGGAGTTGGCAGTGTAGGAACATTGTGTTGTTAACTAATTGGTTTGCGGATGCTACTTGGACTTAATAGATTTCATCTACATTTTGATCCCAAATCGATATATAGGCCCCAGCATTAATTAAATCCCCAGGGTAAGCATTTCTAAGGAAGACTTTAGGAAGAACTTTCTGAGAAGGATGGGATTGTTGGGACAAGTTGCCGAGGCATATTGTAGGATGGTGGTGATTCAGAGCAAGATGAAAAAGAGAAGGAGCTCAAGAATGTGGAGTCATGTGCAGGAATCCTGGAGGAGACCAGTGCTCTTTACTCTGAATTGGATCGTTAGTACAAACAAAACAGAAACTCAACTGGAATTCTTTGGGGGCTTGCCTGAAGAGCAATGGAAAAAAATTTCACTTTGTCACAACCTGAGATCATAGTTTCCTCCAACAATAATAGCCTATGTTTCAAACAGTGCATTATCTCATTTTAGTTGCAGAACAGCCTTTTAATGCAAGGGCAAATATGATTATAATTATTATTCCCATATCACAGATCATGACTGGCCTGAGGTTACAGAGCTCGTAAGTAGCAGATTTAGCTGTGGTTCTTCGGGCAGCTAATGCCATGCTTGGTTCCTTACACATGGCAATGAGTCCATACTAACGTTTTCCTCTTAAGTTAAGAAGAGGGTGAGATTTTTTGCATGATGTTTGTGGTTTTGGAAAATATGGTGATATAGCTAATAGTAACAAATGCCATTTATTTAGCAACATATTTAATGAGTATAACTATATTATGCTGTAGTAACAAAAGACCCCAAAATTTCAGTGGCTTAACCCAACAGAGGCAAATTTCTTGCTCATGTGACATGTTCATGGGCTACATGTCCATCATGCATGGGCAGTGGGCTTTGCTTATCATAGTAATTCAAGGTCCCAGGCTGATTGATGTAGCAGCCACCAGTTCTAATGTGCCATTCACCCTGCTAAAAGTGTAGAGACCGCCAGAGGGGTTTTGTACTAAACAATAACATGCTCCATCCTGAAAGTGACGTGGTACTTCTGCTTTCAAGTCATTGGCCAAAAGTAGTCACATGGCCTCATTCAACCACAAGTAGCCAAGAAGTGCAGTCGTACCTTATGCATGGGAGAGATCCAGAAGTATTTGACAGACAGCATTAATGACTACCATAAGCACTCAATAAACAACAAGGAGTTCATCTGATCCTACAACAAACCTCTAAGATGATAATGAGAGCTAACAATTATTGGTCAGTTACCACATGCCACATTCTGTTTACCTAGAAGAGCACTTTTAACCTTTACAACAATTCTGTTGCGTAGAAACTATAATTATTTCTATTTTATGGATGAGAAAACTGAGGTTCAGAGAGGTGAAGCTACTTGCCCAAGCTAACACAGCTAGAAAGTGGTAGAGCCAGTATTTGAACCCAGCCCAATCTTAACTGCAGAGCCCATGCTATTATAACCTCCTATCACTGATGAGAAATCTGAGGCTTAGGGAAGCAAACCAATATGCTCGAGGTCACACAGCAAGGGAGCAGCAAGCCCTAGTTCCCTTCCCAGGTAAAGGGTGGGAAATCTCCCTTTACAGTTCCTATTGATAATTGCCATCCATCCCTCCCCATCTCTCTCCTGTACAGATGACTCCCAACTCTTGACCTAGTGAATTCATTGCTAGAGCCAGCTTCTACCAGCTCACGAGAGCCTAGTGTTAAATTTCCAGAACTTTTGCAAACCAGTTATTAAACACAGACATTAAAAATTAAATTACACAAACTTACTGTCATTAAATATATTTCAAACCAAGGTAATAAATATCCAAAACTCATCACTTCCTAATTATTTTACTATTGTATGCTCTCGAGGTTGTTTATATCTACCAAATCTGTAAGGTGGAAATACGATGTGATGGAATACTGCCACACGTCTCTGCCTAGTTCTGTGCTCAGTGATATCCAGTTGGTAGACTGAAATTGGCCATGATGGGAGTACTTACACCATAGAAATTGGCAGGCACTGTCAATCACGGCTATTTTCCCCTGGAGAACTAGTATTAAACATTTACCAACATACCTTGGCGTCTACCATCGGGCTGTACCGTCAGCCTCAATAAAGGACCGACTTGCCCTCCCAGTGGATCCAACTGGTTCTGGGTCCAGGCCGGATTCCATGAGGCTGCTGCATTGGACTTTGAAAACATAATGCCAGGTGGATGGCGTTCTTCCTATTAAGCTTTAGGTTTTCAACCGTAGCAGCCCATTAGAATCACCTGAGAGAGCTTTAAAAGATATAGTTTTTGTTCGTTTGTTTTTTACAGGACCCACTGCCAGAGGTTCTGATGTAATTGGTCTGAGGTGTGATCTGGCCATTGGGATTTTTTAAAGCTTTCCAGCTACAACCAAAGTAGAGAAGAACCATTCTAAGCAAACTGTGTGTGTGAAAAATGTGGGCTATCAAAGAAGGCAGATTGGGGGATTAGTGATTTAATTCACAGCAAAGTTTCTCAGTTTTTCCCAACAATACTCTGTAAAGAACACCATAGGGCAGGGGATGGCAAACTTTCTCTCTAGAGGGCCAGATAGTAAATATTTTTTTACATTGTGAGCTGTACAGTCTCTGTTGCAGCTACTCAACTCTGCCACAGCCATGCAAAAGCATCCATAGACGATATGTAAAGGAATGTGCACAGCCGCGTTCCAATAAAACTTTATTCATAAAATGGGGTGGGTGGGATGGATTTGGCCCACAGGCCATAGTTTGCCAACTCCCATCTATAGTGTTGCTTTAAATGGTGGCCACGCCTGCCCAGAGTCTTAAAATCTATGCACTTAATCACCTTGAATGTTCCTGCTGACCAGATAGATTGGGTGGGTCTATGGAGTGTCCATCTGACCCCCTCAGAGTTCTTTAAACAGTTTCAACTGTCCTCACTCATCTGATAGGCGAAAATGTTGACTTGAGCATTGAATAGATTAGAAGTTCTTTGAAGGGGGGATCCCCTCAATCTTGTTCTCCTGGCATGGTGCCTGACCCTTGGGCCTCATTTAGCAAAAATTTATTGGATGAGTAAGTTGATAAAAAAAAAATAACATTTAGTATTGTTAAAAAACTTTGTTATGGAGAATTTCAAAGGTACATAAAAAGAGTATATAACATGAAGACTTTCTCATTCCCACTGCACAGCTCCAGCACTGTATTGAACTTGCTTATTTGGTTGTTTCTCTAAATTCCATTAAAACAGGGACTCTTCCCATTATCCTCTATGTTGCTGTATGCCCTGGTGCTGTGCATAGGATAGGGCATGTAGTAGGTGCTCACTAAACATGTATTGGATAAACACAAGAATGAATGAATGACAAGTGGTGAATTTAGATGTTAAATCATGTCTTTCCCCCTTAAAACCATGAATAGCCATGGTTCCGCATCTGCAGTGGACATGAAAATCCTGGAGAACCTTCTTAACCATGTTGGTTCCCAGACCCCACTGCGGGAGTTGGGCTGTTGGGAAGACTGACATGTTGGGAAGCTTGGTAGAATCTTGCAGGTGAAGGAAAAGCTTGTGCCCAGGGTTACAAAGGAGGCCCTTTGTCCTCAGCTCCTTGGACACCTTCTCTCCCAAATCTTGGTGATTAAGGGAGGGAGTGACCAAAAAAAAAAAAATCTGGTCTCATTTAAACCCCTTTAAACTTACCAGGCTGCTGGAGATTAGCTCAGAGAAAATATTTCAGGGTCTGCTTTGATTTGCAATTTGAGATAAATGCAGGAAACGTGTTTTTGCTTCCTGGGAGAGGATTATGTTGCCTTGCATGTTGGGTCATTGTTACTTTTGATTTTAGAACACTTACTTGTGGCTCCTGTAATGAACAAAAACCAAACCACACTGAAACCAGCCCAGGGGGTCCTGCTGTCTCTGAAGCCCACAGTATTCTTGTTTCCACTGAATTACTATTTTTGCCAGACTTCTCAGGGTTCTGCGCTTGGGCCACACCAACATTGGTGGTTTATTCCAGACATAAACAAATCTTGCTAAAGTTGTTACTAAAAAAAAAAAAAAACTTTAAAAAACTAACTTGGTATCTTATATTTTGGGATGAATTCTTTTTTTCCCAGGGGAGAAGGTGAATCGTTCTTTACCATGTTGATTTAATGTATGACATAGTCCTCGCTAGAAAACCTTTATACATCATCCAGTTATCCTCAACCAGAGTAGTGGTGAATTTGTCAAATTTTAGATACATTAAACATGATCATGGAGCTTGAACTGAGAGGCAGATGATGAAATTAATGTATTTTCCATAAAGAATGTCTTGCTTAATATACTAATTGGCATGTTAAGAGAGACAAAGTTTTAAGATAATTTTTCCAGTTGAAGAAGACTGTATAAGTTATAAGCCACAAATGCTTTCATGGGAGGTGCCATAATAGGTATGGCTCTGACAGTTCTTGAATGGAGGGGCATTTGGGGTGAAGTCTTGCCTTACCAAACTCTTTGGTTTACTCCTGAGGGAACTCTGGCCAAGAATCCCGTCCACTGCTACCTAAAATATATGTGCTATTTCCAGGTGCTACACATTCCTCAAAAACAAATCACTGCTAGGCAGTTAAATCCCACTTCCACAGCTAGTATCAAAACACCATCCTCCGTCCCTCATGCAGTCCTCCGCTGGAAGTTTCTGGTTTGACTGGCTGAGTGCTCTGTGGTCTAAATATAGCCATTTAAAAAGAAGATTATGGCCCGTCCATTTGGGACTGCCAAAAAGCCTTTCACGATAACTCTTGAAAGCCTGATGCCTTTAATCCTTAACTTTAATTTAAAATAAAGAAATCTTCTCAACCCATATTCCATTTTCCACATTCTCTCCCCACCCTTGTCCTCTGGTAACAAATCTTTTCATTTGCCCCCACCCCACCTTTCATTATTGGGAAATAAAAGTCTTTACAAGTGGCTTCTGGAGCAAGGAGGGGCTAAGCTGTTTTAATTTCTTGCAAGGATGTTTTTAAAGAAGAAAATCAAGTCAACACTCAAGAGTATACACAGCCCTTTACAGAGATGGGGAGAATTAATCAGGCCAGAAAGTTCGGGATATAAAAAGGGAGGGGGGTTGGGAAGGATGTTTCATCAAACTGAACTGCTCTGGGAGATGCAAAGATAAAAGGATTTCCCTCTCTGAGTGCCTTAAATATTGGCAGGCGGTGGGGTCAAGATGTTTTCTTTTGTTGTTATGGAAAGCCATACAGATAATTAATGCTGTTGAAAGAAGATTGTTCTGTTGGCGTCTGCGAGGCTGGCCCCCCAGTCTGGGATCTTCTGGAAAGAAACAAGTCAGGGAAAAAAGTTATGCACCAGGGGAGATCCTGCCAATTTACACCAGCAATAAATAACGTCCGGAGAGCAAACAGCCACTGGCTAGTTCCTCGTGGCTGCAGAGATTTGATCTGGGGACACAAGTTGGTACGTGCAGGGAACTTTAAATGGAGCGGGGGGCCCACCCCTCCCCCCTTGCCCTGCCACAGACTGCTTTTAAACAATAATTATTAAAGAAAGGAAGTTGCAGCAGAAGCCCAGGAAGGTTGTGCATTGGCTTTGATATTTACAGTTTTTATTTCTTCCTGGATGGATGGCTCCTGCTGTAATTTAATAGACAGGAAATGTTTGCTCCCCTCCTTGGATGTCACATGCAGCCGTGGGGTCTGGGAGTCCTGGCCGGGCCTGCTGAGACTCACAGGAGCCTTCTGTGCCTCTGGCTGACCCTGTCCTGAAGGAACTCGTATACACTGAGAAAACTCTATAAACCCCAAAGCGATCACAGGAATAGCTAACATTTGCCAGGCACTTCACATGTGCCAAATCTTGTGCACTTTCTGTACGTTAGCTAACTTGATCTTCACAAAACCCATGAAGGGTGGTGGTCTTTTTGATCCCATTGAACAGGTAAGAAAACTGAGACTCAAAGAGGTGAAGGTTATGCAGCTAGCAAATGTCAGAACTGGGTTTGAAGCCATGTATTCTGGCTCCATGTGGACCTTTTTAAAATTGAGGTGAAATTCACATGACATAAAATTTACCATTTCAAAGTGAACAATCCAGTGGCATTTAGTACATTCACAATGTTGTGCGACCATCGCCTCTATCTAGTTACAAAACATTTTCATCACCGCAAAAGGAGACCTCGTACCCATGAGCAGTATAGGGACCAAAGGACAACTTCTCCTTTACCCTCTGAAGCTTCCCTGAAAATCAACTGATAAAAGGCAGATTAATAGGAGAAAGGCAAACATATTCATTTGATCATAATTTTATGTGACATTGGAGCCTTCAGAATGAAGTCCCAAAGATACAGGAAAACTATTCATTTTTATGCTTAGGTTCAACAAAGTATGGACAGCCATGTAGAAATATGATTAGACATACATGATATGATGTAATGCTAATAATAGACCAAGAAACCCAGCAAGGCCTGTCTGTGCAGCGTTCCTTCCTTCTGGTATAGGGCAGGATCCTCTCTGGAATGGGCATCTTACGACCTATAATCAAGGTAGGTCAGATAATTTCTTTATGGACAATATTTACACAGAAAGGCAGGAGGAGGCTAGAGTAATATTTTTAGGTTTTGTAGCTGGCTTTGTGGAAAAGGGGTTCTGGTTTCTATGACCTGCCCTGGGGAAGAGGAGTCCTAGTGTCTGTAGGCTTAGGGGAGCATGAGGGACCAGAGACAGGTCAGAGGGGAGCTTTTGCTGCTGAGGGTATCACTTTCTGAGCTCCAATACCAGCAACTCCCTATTCTCTTCCCAGCCCCTGGGAACTACCAGTTTTCGTTCTGTCAATGAGGAACATTTTGCCTCCAAAATCTAAAGCAGCCCACTAGGCATTGTGCCTTACTTCAGGTTGTAGGAGGGACCAGTTGCTATTAACTTATCCTTCATCTTAGAAGGGATACTGTTCCCACACCACAGACCCCTAGAAATTTCACTGAGGTAGAAGTCCTCTAAATTTTTGTTAGATTTATTTCCCACCCTCTGGCACACAAATGTCTTACCAATAAGTCTAGAGTCATTGCTCCTCACTCACAAGGTCAAGCAAGCATAATATCAGTAATGGGCCAGAGAGATTTTTTTAATAGAGATGAGGTCTTACTCTGTTGGCCAGGCTGGAGTGCAGTGGTGTGATCATAGGTCACTGCAGCCTCGAACTCCTGGGCTCAAGTGATCCTTCTGCCCTCAGCCTCCTGAGTAGCTGAGACTATAGGCACACACCCCTGTGCCTGGCTACTTATTAATTTTTTGTAGAGATGGGGTCTCACTATATAGCCTAGGCTGGTCTTGAACTCCTGGCCTAAAGCAATCCTCCTGCCTCAGCCTCCCGGAGTGCTGGGATTACAGGCGTGAGCTGCCACTTGTGGCCAGTGTGGTATCTTCTGGAAGGAAAAGGAGGTTAAGATCCCTGAGAACTAAATTATGACATAAGGCTGGAAAACTGACATACACCTGAGGCAGGACAGTGAAGGTGTATTGTTGGCCTTGCCAGCTGAAAGCGGACTGCTTCTGGTGGACCTTAAAGACAGGCATGTAGCAAAAGGCATTTGCCAGACCAATAGCTACACACCAGGTACCAGGGAATGTGTTAATTAGCTCAAGCAATGAAACCACATCTGGTACAGCAGCTGCAATTGGAGTCGCCACCTGGTTAGGCTTATAATAATCCGTTGTCATTGAGACCCATCTGTCTTCTGCACAGGCGGGATAGGCAAGGTGAATGGGGCTGTGGTGGTAGCCACCACCCCCACATCTTTCAAGTCTTTGATGGTGACACTAATCTTTGCAGTCCCTCCAGGAATGCAGTGTTGCTTTGGCTTTACTGTTTTCCCAGGTAGAGGTGTTCTAGTGGTCTCCAGTGGTCCTTTCCCTCTATGATCGCCCTCACCCCACAGGTCAGGAGTATGGGGGTTCTGCCAGCTGCTGAGTGTGTCTGTTGTAATGATGGGTTCTGGAACTCGGGGAATAACCACTCAGTGGGTTTGGAGATCCATTGGGTCCACTGTGAGATGAACTTGAGCTAAAACTCCATTGATCACCTGACCTCCATAAACCTCTACTCTGACACAGTGACATTTCGTGTCTCTTGGGATCAGTGTCAGCTCAGAGTCAGTGTCCAGTAGTGCTTGAAAGTTCTGATTTCTTCCTTTTCCCCAGTGCACAGTCACCTTGGTAAAAGGCCATAGGTCCCTTTAGGGAAGGCTGGGAAAAAAATTAACCGTATAAGCTTTGGGCAGTGTACCAAGGTCCTTCCTTCAGGGAATTCAGCCTCCCCTTCAGCGGATTCTGGGTCTATAAACTGGCTCCAGTCTATGAATTGAATGAAGGGCTGGGACTCTGTTTTTATGATTCAGGTTAAACTTTTGTTGTTAAACTTGATCTAGAACTTTTGTGCTTATACAGATAGAATAAAAATTTAGTAGGCTTCCTGTTTCACTTCTAGGAACGCTGTGATCAACTGATCAATGCCATAGGTCTTCTGATCAGACTGTTCTGACGGCTGCGGTGACTGCTGTCTGCAGTAGCCACACCCATCTTGCCTTTGGGGGCTGAGAGCCACCACTTGGCCTCTTGTGTTTAGGTTTCCCACTGTTAGGTCTGGCCTACAGAGAAAAATGATCTCAGAGCTCTTCAAGGATGCTGAGGCTCCACTCACAAAGTTATTTCTTACAGTGTTGCTGAAAAGTATGTCTCCTGGACCTTCCCAGTGTGGGCGAGTAGGTCTTAAATGACAAATCCACTCTAACATTCCAGTTTCACTGAATCTTTGAATCTCTTCCTTTTAGATTAAACCAAGGCAGGCCTGGCATTTCCAGCTCATTCACTGTGGACCACCTTTGTGTTCACATTTCAGCCAACCAGCCAACCAAGCAAACGGTTAGAACCCTTCCTGCCTCCCTGAGCGGTAACACTGAATGCAGCATCTCTGCTTAGTGAGCCCGTATCACTCAATTCAGCCAGATCCAACGTTGTTTCTTCCATCAGTGTCCCACACCCATCCCTTGCATGTCTCCCAAGTTTCTATCCGTATAAATTAGAAAATTCAAGTAGTTATTTCGGAGTATAGCACACCTACTCGTGGGTCACGTTTTGTACCTCACCTTTAGGGGCCTGCTGGGACTCAAGGCTAGTTACAGGTGTAGGAGCAAAGAGCAGGGCTGGGGGTGGCTTCTGGGGAGACTCAGCACTGTCTTGTGTGACAGCTCAGGGGAGGCGGTACCGGATCCCTCAGGCAGTGTCAACTCCCTGAGTAGGGGGTGGGGAGGCTGCTCCCACTGGTGGTGGGAAGACCTCTTCCACTGGCAAGGAAGATGCAGCATGTAGGGGCTCAGTGTGCCCAGCTTCATCAGTCTCCCCACATGTCCCCATCCCAACTCTCAGGGTCCCATTCCTTCCCAGTCAATGTTCTCCCTACTGGGCTAGGAGTTCAGTTTGCATTGTAATTCAGCCAGTTACAGGATGAGATTCTGTGTTTGATTTTCAGAAATCTCATTTCTGCGGCTACAGGAGATAAGGGTCTCCTTCAGGCTACACATAGAAGTTTCCAGATCATTTATGTGGCACTTGAGCTGGTAATTCAGATCACTGAGCTCATCCTTTTCTATCCCCATTGTGTACTGAGGCATTAAGAACAAACAGACAATCACATATTCCTTAATTTGCCAAAAATGTATCATACACAGTCACCCAGTTCCTTTCTCCCTATAAGTGGTTCATTAGGAGTATCCAATGGAGATATTTTGTGTGTCCCTATTGCCAGATCGCACCATGTGCTACCTGTCATGTTCTCTTTACTACTGGAAATAGTCTTTTGTGTCTTTAAATCTAATCAGATTAGAGAGCCAACCCCAAAACCAATTCAGAAAACTCATCCCTAAAATTCTTTCTCTAGAACCACTCCTGGTGCCAAACTCTGTGTTAGAGTTCTCCAGAGAAACAACCAACAGGGTGTGTGTGTGTTTATGTGTATGTATATGTATGTGTGAGAGGGAGACAGAGAGCGCTTATGTAGTCAAACCAAATACAAACCCAGAACAACGCGGGCTGCTGTAGGTATGCAGGAGCTATCCAGGGAGACCAACTGAATTCTCCCTAGAGAGGTCAGGGAAGGCTCCTTGGAGGAGGTGACACTTGAGCTATGTTGTAAAGGATAAAGGAGGGTTTGCTAGGAAAACTAGGTGAGAAAGGGAGCTCCAGGCAGAAGGACCATATGTTCTGACCATATGTTCAGTGTGACCTAAACACTGGGTACCTGTGGGGACATGGCAGGGACATGCCTGGAGAGAGGGGCAGGGCAGGCTCCCCTGAGGGGAGCCATCCAAGGCTTGAGTAGAGAAAGAGCTGGGGTTCAGTTGTGTACTAGAAGGACTGCTCTGGGGGCTGTTTGTTGAGCACTTACTGTGTGCCAGGCCCTGGGGTTCAGTGGTGAGACAGGAAAGGACCCCACCCTGCCGGAGCTATATTCTAGAGCGAAAGACCGTAAATAATAGAAAAGTGACCATGTGGCCAGTCCATGATGATAAGTGCTACAGAGGGAAAAAGCAGGGAAGGGAGATGGGGTGCAGGAGAGGGTAGGGGTGGGGAGCAGGTAGGGCTCATGAGGTTTTAAACAGGGTCTCACTGAGCCTGTGACATTTGGGCCCTTGAAGGGTTTGAACTAAGCAGCCAAGAGAATATCTTCAGAGAGAGCATTCCTGGCAGAGGGAACCACCAGTGCAAAATGTAAAATGATGCAGCTGCTGTGGGAGACAGTTTGATGGTTTCTCAGTAAGTTAAACATAGATTTACCATGTGACCCAGCAATTCCACTCCCAGGAATATACCCAAAAGAACTGAAAACAGGTGCTCAAACAAAAACATGTACACAAAAATTCAGAGAAGCACTATTCACATCAGCCAAAAGGTGGAACCAACCCACACATCCATCATCTCCTGAGTGGATAAACACAACGCGGTCTGTCCGGACAGTGAAATACTATTCAGCCATTGAAAGGAATGAGGTACCGACACATGGTACAGCATGGATGCACCTTGAAAACATCAGTGAAAGAAGCCAGACACTGAAGGCTACATACTCCACATACCGTATGGTTCCATTTATATGAAATGTCCAGAACAGAAAAATCCATGGAGACGAGGAGCAGATCAGTGGTTGCCAGGGGGTGAGGGAGGGGGAGTGGGAAATGGGAGCGTGCTGGGACTGGAGGTGATGAAATGTTCTGAAACTAGATAGAGGTGGTGGTTGTACAATATTGTGAATGCACTAAATGCCACTGAAATATATATACCCTTTAAGATGTTAAATTTTATGGTATGTGTACTTTCCTGCAATTAGTGCCCAGCCGATTGAAGAGAGAGTAAGGGGGCTGGTGTATATGGGGAGGACTTTGGCCTTCACTGTGAGTGGGACTCAGAGACTTGGAGCAGAGAAGTGAGGTCGTCCACTCTGGCTGCCGTGTGGGGAACAGGCCCAGGGGTTGTGGCAGGAGCCGGTAGCCCCGTGCAGAAGCTGCCACAGCTGTCCAAGCATATGACAAGGGTAGACAGGATGGAGGGTGAGAAATGACATGATTCTCCCTAGAATTTAAAGGTTGAGCCAACAGCATTTGCATGTGGGAAGTGGGAGAGAGAGAAGAGTTCGGGGTTTAGCCTGAGCTGTGGGAGGATGGAGCTGCCCTTTCCTGAGACACGGGGGGGCCTGGTAAGGTCTGGAAGGGAAGATGCCAGAACATAACTAGAGGTTGTTTCCGAATGATGAGATTTTTTGAAAACTTTTTATTGTGGAAAATTTCAAGCACCCACAGAAATAGAATCATACAATAAATCCCCTGTCCTGGTCACCCAGCACCAGCCGCCGTCGACATCTTGCTGTTCTGTCTCATTTATCCGACTGCCCCCGTCACTTGTGTTTTTTTCTCCTGAGTATTCGGAAGCAAACCTCAGAGACGTTTCACTTGTTAGATGGTGGAGGTTTGAATAATCGTTATTTGGCTCATCCAGATTTCCTAGGTTGGGGACACAGATTTATATTTTATTTTATTTTTTTGTCTGATGTTAAAAATTGATGTGCTTTTAAGGTACTCAAGTTCTAGGTGCCTCTGTTTCTTAATCTGTAAAATGGGGTTCCCAACAGGACCCCTCTCCAAGCTCGTGTCTGTAAAATGCAAGCCACAGCATAGGTGTTGCTGCTTTTTTTTTTTTTTTTCAACGTCATGTAGTTTATAAAGCACAGGTTCTGCCCCTGAGTTCCTGGGAGCAGACCTTCCCGAGAGGACTGCTGGGAACTTCACAGAGCATGCCCCTCAGGTTTTGGCCCACGGTTTGAGCTGCTCTGCTCAGACCAGCTGTCCCCTCCTCCCTCTGGGCTGCTACCTATGCTGTGTGTGGCAAGTACATCCATGGGACTGTTTGAGCCCAGGCTCTGTTCTCTCAGGCTAGAGACCCAGGGCAGGCACCCAGCCTCTCTGAGCGTCCATGGGAGATTGCCACAGCACATAGGGCTGCTTTGCACAAATGCAATGAGCTAGTGTGAATAAAGGCTTAGTTCAGCGCTTGGCATACAGTAAGTGCCCAATAATTCTTCAGTGGCTCCGTCTCTCCAGAATTTGCTTAGGGATGAGCATAGGGCAGGACTGAAGCATTGGTCCACCAGCCCCTGCCCCTCACGGTGGCCACGGGACAGTGGAATAAGCTCTCAGGTGACACAGGTCACCTCAGTCCAGCCCTCGGGCTTTGGGCAAGTGTCTTAACGTCTCTGGGCATCTGGAAAGGGACAGTGTGGGTTGGCTGTGTGAAAGGCTCTAGCCTGGGCTGCTGCAAAGACGGGGACTCCAGCTGTGGGGACCCCAGCTGTGGGGGACCCCTGTCTCCCTCCCCTTCTCCCTCCCCCAGAGCGGCAGCTACTGCCAGGCTGGCCGTGGGAGGGGCTTGGCATGAGGACCAGCAGATGCCAGTCTCGCTCTACGCACAGATGTATCTGCCAGTTTCTGATGGGGAGAAGCGATCTGGGAGTCGCTCACTTCATTGATAATTAAATTCAAATTAAGAGAGATTTGCATTTATCAAAAGCCTGTTTGACAAGGTGTCACTGTTCCCATCCAGCACCCGGGCGCTGGGGAGCTGGCAAGGGGAGGTGCAGCTACATAGGGGTGGGGAGAAAGGAGAGATGGGGGCAGGGGGGAACAGCAGAGGGGCTGCCTGTCAACCCTTCATTATTACAGGGGGTCATGGCTCCGGCTCTCCATGGTAAATGGAATGAAATGCTCTGTGGCCCCGGTCAGGCTGCTTAACCTTTCTGTGCCTGTTTCCTCATAGCAGCCCCCAGGGTCTCCCTCCTCCAATGGGGAGTGGGGGATGGTCTATTACTCTTTGGCTTTGAGTTAGGCAAGGAATCCCCCATCCCTGCCAAGCTTCTCGCTGGATGCTAGGAAGAAGGACAAACAGAATCTCTGGGGACCATGGTTGGTGGCCCATGCAGATCCCTTCACCAGGCAGCACGCACAGGCTGTGAGCTGGCTGTCCCCATCACTGAGGAATCTCAAGGTGCTCTGTCCCGCCTCACAGGGGGGCAGCCCACAGCCCCTGAGTGATGGACTCGGGAGGAATGAAAGCCTGGACTCCTTCCCTCAAGGCGGGACCACCCTGTGGTGCCATTCACCCCGCAACTGCTCCAGGGGGTCACACTAGACTCCTGCTGGGCCCACATTTTTCTCAACTCCTTCCCCCGTCCCAACCTGCTTCCCTGACGTCCTCCTGCCTACTGGGGAGGCATAACCCCTCCCCACTAAGTCACTAGCACACTAGTCTCAGGTTTTGCCTCCAGAAACCCGACCCAAGACAGAATCCAGCCTGGGCAGGCCCACCTTTGAGTGTTGTGTGGTCTCCAGCAGGTCATTAACCTCCCTGAGCCTCAGGGTCCTCGTGGGGACATGGGGCTAAGATAGCTTCCATTCTTTTGGGAGGTTTACAAGGACCAAGGAGGTCGTGGATGTGACATTCCGTCTTATAAACCGGAAAGTTTGTTGTCCCTAGAGGCTGTCTTCAGAGAGGAGAGGGGTCCTGCTGGCTGGTGCTGAGTGCAAGGGGAACTGATAGCATTGGGAGGGAATGGAGGGGAAGTGTGTGTGATGGGACGTTTTCTGCCTCCTTGGCTTGGGATGGGCTGCAGAGTGGACATTCGGGGCCAGTGAGGGTGGAACAGGAAATGGCGTATGTGGGCGAAGATTCAAGCAATAGGCCTCTGTTCAGAAATCATGGTGCTCAAGGTTGTGGTTACTGAGATTGTTATTTTTCCAGCACTGCATTGGGACAAAGCCTTCAGGCCTCTCAGAGGAGGCTCTTCTAAGGCAGTGGGAGTTTCTGGCTTTATCTGATGCAGCTTCATCCCAGACCCAGCCAATGGCATCCCCTTCCTTGGCAGGTCTTTGTATCATCCCAGAGAACACTTGCTATAAGGAAATCTGCTATACCGCATGGATGAACAAAGGTGCGGCTGTATGCAGTGCACGGGACTCCTTCGTTCCTTCTGCAGGGCTGAGCTTCCCAAGGTCATTTCAAATAGGATAAGATTTCAGAACAATTGCCACCCAAGAACTGCCTATTGTGTCAGAGGTGGTGGGTCTGCCACCACCCTGCCTAAGGATTGATTGGATTTACAGGTCTGGATGTTAAAATCAGACCTGGGTTCAAATCCCAGCTGTGCCCTGAACTCACTGTGTGACCGTGGGTAAGTCACTTAACCTCTCGGAGCCCCCATTTCCTTGTCTGTGAAATGGTGATCATAATGGGGTGCTTAGGAGGAGCAGTGAGGCAATCGTGGGGCCAGACACAATGTCAGTGCTTGGCATTTCCAGTAACTTCTTTCTTCCTTTCCTCCCTGTTCTGGCTCAGCTCCCTGTCCCTTACTATGTACCTCAAAGACATTTTTCCAGTGTTGAGACCAGTTTCACTGTGCTTGCAAAAGCAGCAGAAGACATGGGGTGAACTGGAAACCCATGTAACAACTTTCCAAGGACCCCGTAGGGCTATGCAGGGGCACAGCTTCCCGGGCAGAAGAACGAGAGAACAGCAGGGCCAGCGTCTGCTGATGGGGGACCAGTGACAATTAAAGACAAGTCTCACTTTTTCATCAGTACTGTAGAGAGAGCTAGCAGTGAGGAGATTTTTAGAGTTTCATTGAGGATTTTTTTTTTTTCTTTTTG